>QNUK01001868.1:0-20000 GCA_013621035.1 Clarias magur | reverse complement strand
GGATGCAAAGCGACTGACATGAAGATCAGAAGCAGAGGAACAAAAGAGCAGAAGCACAGACGCTCAGTTCTACACTCATTCCAGAGAAAACCGTCCTCCTATTTCACACACACACACACACACACACACACACACAGCGAGAGAGACATGAAATGGCGGATTGCGCAATAAATACACACAACCACACCGTTATAAGCATTTTATATCTGTTGAACGGAGCCTTACACACACACACACACACACACACTCGGGGGGATTTAGCACGCAGGTGCGTCTGTGGCGGTTTTGTGAAATTTCACCGAATTTCTGTGCTTTAATAAACGAAGAAGAAAAAACGAATTTATATTTCTCCATGTGTACACACACACACACACACACACACACAGCCCGGAGCTCTCTCTCTCTCTCACACACACACAGGGTTCGGGTCCAGCCCAGGAGCTCCGGGTCCGAACCAGCGCTGATACATGAGGGATTAGTGCACGCGCCACCGCTCTGATCGGAAGACCTGATGTTACACTGTAGCGCGAGATCAAAGTCACACACACACACACACACACACACACACGGTAACGTTGACACACTGTAGTGTCCTGACGCTAAGATTAGAGGATGAGGAGGATGAGGAGGATGAACCCTCACAACACCTCCGAGGACAATCAGAGGCCTGCGCTCGCGCCCGCGCCGCCCGTGCAGCAGAACCCGATCAGCGCGCGCGCAGGTGCACGGAACCCCGTACCGGCCAGAGCCGCACTCTCCCGATCAGAACCTCTGTCAGACAAGACGCCGCGGTCCGGCCCGGATTACTCACCCGCAGAGCCGACAGGTCGATCTCATCCAGGCTGCGGGCCGGAGAGTCGCTCGCCATCATGATCCCGCGCGGGTACCGTCACCGAAGCACTGCAGAGAGAAACCCAGAGAGCCAGGGGTCGGAACCTGCATGTGGATCTGGAGCGATCCCGAACCCGAACCCGAACCCTCACACTCAGACTGAGCAGCAGCAGCAGCAGCAGCAGCAGCACATCAGCCCCTCTGTGTCTCTCTGTGTCTCTCTGTGTCTCCCTGTCGGTTCCCCGGATGATGCCTGCAGTCCCCCGTAACACACGACGACCCACAGCAGCTCGAGCGGTTCCGGTGCTACATCGGATCGGGATCTTCTTTCTGGTTTTTGCTTTTTTTGTGTGTGTGTGTGTGTGTGCGAACGTGAAACGAACCGGAGCGCGCGGCCGCGCAAATCAGCTCGCGGTGAAACGGCGTCAATCAGCGCGCGCACCCGGGAGTGGCTGGGAGAGGGGCGGGGCTTAAGGGCTTACACACACGCCCATCATCCGCGCGCTCTTTCTCACAGACACACACACACACTTGGCACATGCGCATCGCACGCACAGGGTGCACTTACAGTAGCAGGCTGCAAAACTTCCTGTGGGTGTTATTTCGTGATAGTGTGTGTGTGTGTGTGTGTGTGTTATCGCCTGAAAAAGTCAGTTCTCAGATTTCCGCTTCTATAAATACCATAAAATAGATCCTTTCCCTAAACATCTCCCATAATATCTTCATTTCCAGTTTTGCTGTCTCACTTCTCTCTCACTTCTCACTGCTGTCTCACATTCTCTCTCACTGCTGTCTCACTTCTCTCTCAATTCTCACTGCTGTCTCACTTCTCTCTCACTTCTCACTGCTGTCTCACATTCTCTCTCACTGCTGTCTCACTTTCTCTCTCAATTCTCACTGCTGTCTCACTTTCTCTCTCACTGCTGTCTCACTTCTCTCTCAATTCTCACTGCTGTCTCACTTCTCTCTCACTTCTCACTGCTGTCTCACTTTCTCTCTCAATTCTCACTGCTGTCTCACTTTCTCTCTCACTGCTGTCTCACTTCTCTCTCAATTCTCACTGCTGTCTCACTTCTCTCTCACTGCTGTCTCAGTGTGTTGGTTTTTCTTTCCACGTGTAGATTAACGTCTCTTCGAAACCATAATTTGCAAAAACCTCGTGATATGGACAAATAATGTGGAGAGGTGTGTGTGTGTGACAACAGGGTTAAAGTGTGCATACACAAACTGGAAGCAGAGCACAGTGTTAATGTAGGCCGCTGTGTTCTCAGTGTGTGTTAGAACAGGAGCAGAGAGGAAGAGCCATTGGGTTGCCAGATCTGTTAAAAAACGGACTAATGATCTCTTCAGGCTTCAGTGGATCTTATTGTTCTTAATCGCAGGATCCAGTTGAGGCAGGATTATTAGATTTTTTTTATTAGTCTTTCCCAGGATTATTCATTTACATTTAGGCATTTGGCAAACGCACTTATCCAGAGTGACTTGCAAAAGTGCTTTGAAGTTCCCATCAGTGTATAGATTGTATTTACAGCTCAGGTGTGACTCCCACCCTGTCTCTCTCTCTCTCTCTCTCTCTCTCTAAAGCAGTGGTTCTCAAACTGGGGGTCGTGGAATAAATTCAAGGGGTTGCGATAGGGATTAAAAAATTGTCTTTTTTGTGATTATAATACAGACTTTTCAGTATAACAAGTAAATGCTATAAATAAATATTTTCTGATTTGTAAAGATAATTGAGTGTTTAAAACAAAATAAATTCACGACTCAAAGATATGACAGCACTGTGCAGCGACTGACTCGCTAGTTATTGCTACAGCGCACAACTGCACGTGAAAACCACAACTGCCGAGATGGATTAATTTGTTATTCGCAAATCTAAAAATGTTGAGGAAATTGTGGACAGTTTTCCCGAGTCATCGGAACCGTGTACATCGACCAAGCATAAGAGCAAGGCCCTATCCCTAACCCTAACCCATCAGGCCACACGTGAAGCTTTTGTGCTGCCAAAAATAAGTACACCCTTACCATTGATACGTAAGCCAAAATTATTTTCATGTATTTTAAATGTATTGTTATGATTATTGCTTGTTTTTCATAGTGGGGGTCGCGAGATCTTGTCGATCTTCAATCAGGGGTCGCTGGATTAAAAGTTATACCCAATTGAGAGGAGGTGAAAAAGGTGGTACTGGCAACAAAGAGTGGAAACGCACTTCCGCTCACCTTCCTCTTATGTAACCGCCCCGCCCCTTTTCCTCTGTCCTCGCGCTTCTGCAGTGGCGGGAAATAAACATCCTTCATCCTCTCTCTCTCTCACACACACACACACACACACACACCGGATGTTGATGAACTTCCTCCTCCTCTGTGCTGAGGGCGCTCTCTCTCTCTCTCTCTCTCTCTCTATGTGTGTGTGTGTGTGTGTGTGTGTGTGCACATATCTATATACACACAATATATATATATATTTGTATATAAATTGTAAAATAGTCCCTCCTTTAATTTTGTTATAATAAAGTCAGTTTAAAACCTCCCTCTCTCTCTCTCTCTCTGTCTCTCTGTTTCTCTCTCAGCTTTAAAACAAACATCTCGTTTCTAATCCGCTGTTAATGTCACTGCCGATCACATTCATTCAGAAGTTAAGAGAAAACCTGCAGAAAATGAAAAAGCGTGGGAAGTGAGGCACCTAGTGGTGATGAGCAGAAATGCAAGAGGAGGAAAAATAAAACACGTGGAATAGAGAAGCAAAAGTGTGTATTATTCCAAAAAAGTTATCAGTCCGTGTTTTAATCTGCTTTTCAAATAACCCTCAGGAACACAGGAACGTCTCTAGTCCATCTAGACCGTCATTTTTATTCATACACATTTCCATAATTTCCATTTGATTGTGTAAAGCTGCTGCGTGACCATTTACTACGATTCGGAACGTCCCAGATTCAAACCCCAGCACCACCAAGTTGCCGCTGTTGGGCCCCTGAGCGAGGCCCTTAATCCTCAACTGCTCAGATGTATAATGAGATAAAAATGTAAGTCGCTCTGGATAAAGGCGTCGACCAAATGCCTAAATGTAAATTATGACAACTGTATTTTCCTATTTTACGACGGTGGTTCGACCTCTGGGCAACATTTACACACATTTTATGGGGAATTTGGGAATCAACCTAATCTGAAAGTCTTCAGACTGTGGGAGGAAACCAGAGTACCCAGAGGAAACCCACCAAGCATGGGGCGAACATTCAAATTCCACCCACACACCCACCCACACACACACCCACCCACACACACACACACACACACACACACACACACACACACACACACACACACACACACACACACACACACACACACACACACACACACACACACACACACACACACACACACCGGCGGGAATACTGACCCTGGAGGTGTGAGGTCACCGTGTCACCACAGCAAAATGAGTGAAAGCCTCAGCAAAAGCTTTATAAAGGTCTGGTTCATCCCCTAAAGACTCTGCAGTACATTGACAGCTCCAGTCCTTCTGAATAAACTCACCTGAAGCATGACATTGCGTTGGATATCATCGATAGAATACAAATTCATTACAATAACATGAAAGTTATGCAGATTGTAATCGCATCGTTTATTAAGGTCATTTATGAATTCATTAAATGAACAGGACTGAGACATTACCCACATGCTCGGGGGTTCCAGTGTAACGTCTGGCCTCCTAAAGCAGCTCACACACCAAGGCTCATTATTTTTTTCTCTTGATTTTTTTATTTCCTCACTTCTACCTCTTTTCATTCTGTACTGCATCTCATACACACACTGTACATTATTTCATTATAATGCGTCACATTGTTAGATCTGATTACTTTGGCTAAAAGTAATTTTTTAAAGTAATTTATTACTATTAGATTTATTATTAGATATACGATTTAAACTTAGCTTTTAATACATTAAAGGTTCCCTCTGTACACCTGTCCAGGTAACGAGCCGCATTACAGGCCACGCCCCAGTGCCACGGCAAGCCAGCAATGTTTTTCTTCTCTGTGTGTTAATTATAGTTGAATACAAGTAAACAAAGTGATGTTGTGATTGTGCACTTAATGTACAATGAGGTGTGTGTATTCTAAACTCCAAAGCTGTCTTTTTTTTATAACATTAATGACACATGCAGTAAATTAAGCACATGAATTTCATTATAGACTCATTGTAAATTAAAAGTTATAAAGGCAGCGTTGTTCATATTAAAACAGAGTAATGAGTTCACTTTCACCTCCTCAACACGTTCTGGAGTTTTTCTACCACGTTTCCATCTCGGCTCAGCGCAAACCACCACCACACACATACACACATATACACATACACACCTGAAACAAAAAGCAGGTCACACACCGTAGGCTTCATGTGAACTTTACTTCAGCCTTGTAACCACAGCGGCGACTTCATGAAGACATTAAACATCACATTTATCTTCTTCTGTAATATCTGACTGTTTAATTGTTCTCTCTCTGTCTCTCTCCTACATCCTGGACTCCAGACTGGAGAGTCCCTGCAGATTGGAGGAGTTGGAGGGTGAAGCCTGTGCAGACTCTGGAAGCTTTGTTCTGGGGATGAAGCAGGAGTTACGCAATGTTTTCACACGCACTGTGAGACATGATGCACACTGTAAATAGGTTAATCAGGCTGAAAAGACTGATCTGGAATTCCTTATATAACTACAAAACACACACACACACACACACACACACGGAAAATACTGTTTAAAAAATCAGGGTTTTTATTTGCAATGCAGCTGATACGTGACGACCTGGAGATTCCTCTCATCAGTCCCTCAGACAGACAGAGATGCATGAAAGCGTACTTGTATATTTGTCACACTCTGATTGAGATGATTGAGATCACGCCTCCGCCACAACATCTCCGTGGGATTTAAGTCGAGTGCGCTTGAGCTCGAGGTCACGAACTGATGGTCGGATTCTCCTTCAGGATTTACTGGTAGAGATCAGAAGTCTTGGTTCAGTCAATCACGGCGAGTCGTCCAGGACCATCACACTACCACCACCATGTTCGGCTGTTGTTATGATCTTCTTTTTATCAAACACTGAAGCCAGGATTTAATCAGTAAATATCTCACTCAGCTTTGTGCTTAGTGACCCGTCTGTTCAACAGCTCATAGATTATGGTTGTGAACTTGTGACAGGAAAAGGAAAATGAAACACTCAGACGGCAGGTAGAAGCCCTTTGTAGTGAGGTATGTGCAGGCTAGAGCATTTCTATCTTTTACATTTGATTGGTTTTAATTTGTTAATTTAATATGCTTATTCTCTTCCTTTACAAATGTCGAGATTTCTTCTAGAAAAAGTTGTTTGTTTGTTTGCTTGTTTACTTTCCTCAGATCTTCATAAAAGCCATTCAAAGATTAAAACATCTAAATTATTTTTAATATTATTCAAAGTAAGTGTTTATGCAGGACAGACACATTTAATAAAGTATTATGATCATGAATATATTTAAAGTGTTAATCATTTTTATCATCTTTCTGCAGATGGAAAAGAGAATTAAAAAAGTAATTTATAGTATGGTCGAGAGGGGGCGCTGTTAAGACGTGATTCAGAACTACAGCAGTAAAAAACACTTGATAAAAGATTGATTTAATCGAGGATTAAAATCTCAATTAAAAGCAGAAATGAAATATGATACAGTATATTAGTTAATACGTGTCCACGTTTATATTAAGTGTTTACATTTTAAATGAATATTAAGGGCGGGGCCAGTGTTTAAACCTCTTCTTAAGAATGAATTTATGTAAAAATCGATGTAACACACACATAGAATTATACATTACATTCTACACAGGGAAGGAGTTTAAGAGTCTGCGTCCATTATTGGAGACTTGGGTCTTTATTTGAACAGAAGCCTGAACAGCTCAAAGTTTGTACCTCCTCATTATTAAAGGAGTGTGTTTGGATTGAAATGATTTAAACTGATGGTTTCTGCTCCCAGTCTCTAAGCTCACACAGGAATGAGCAGATGTGTTTAGACAAGTGAGTTCTGCAGCAGGTTAGATTAGATTCTACCCATCTTGCAGTATACAGTGTGGGTCAGTTATATGGATCCACCTTAATAAAATGGGAACGGTTGGTGATATTAACGTCCTGTTTGTGGCACATCAGTACATGTGAGGGGGCAAACTTTTCTAGATGGGTGGTGACCATGGTGGCCATTTGGAAGTCGGCCATCTTGGATCCAACTTTAGTTTTTTCAATAGGAAGAGGGTCATGTGACACATCAAACTTATTGGGAATTTCACAAGAAAAACAACGGTGTGCTTGGTTTTAACTTTGTAACTTTATTCTTTCATGAGTTATTTACAAGTTTTTGACCACTTATAAAATGTGTTCAATGTGCTGCCCATTGTGATGGATTGTCAATGCAACCCTCTTCTCCCACTCTTCACACACTGATAGCAACAGCGCAGGAGAAATGCCAGCACAGGCTTCCAGTATCCGTAGTTAATATACTGTACTTAATAAAATATTTAATACTAGATGATTATAATCTAGCTAACGCAGAATTTTCATATAATCTAGTGACATTTATCCATTTCTTTCATTTTTTATTATTTATTTGATAAATATTTAGTTTGATTAAAAAACTGCACACACACTGAGCACTTGTTGAGAACTGTGTCACATATAGAAAATATCTTATACTGTATGTAAATAAAACAGAATAGAATAATAAAATGCAGGACTGAGTTTACATATATTATTATATTGTATTTTTTAAATATTTTAACCTGTTAACAATTAAAATGCTTTAAATAAAAAATTTTAAGTGAATCTGATCATTAAGTGATTAAGTGAATAATCATTTTTTAAGAAGAATTCTTACCAGCCTGTAACACACCTGCTCGCAGATCTGCGTCAGTGACACTGACGAGGTGTCAGGTTTATTATTATTATTATTATTATTATATTTAACAACAACAAAAAATTAGGTCAGCTCAATATACGGTCGACACCCACAGCAAACATTTACACACGTGGACAAAATTGTTGGTCCCCTTCGGTCAATGAAAGAAAAACTCACAGTGGTCACATAAATAACTTTAATCTGACAAAAGTAATAATAAATAAGAATTCTATGAATGTTAACCAGTGAAAGTCAGACATTGCTTTTCAACCATGCTTCAACAGAATTATTTAAAAAAATGAACTCCTGGAACAGGCCTGGACAAAAATGATGGTACCCCTAACTTAACAGTTTGTTGCACAACCTTTTGAGGCGATCACTGCAATCACACGATTCCTGTAACTGTCACTGAGACTTCTGCGCCTCTCTGCAGGTATTTCGGCCCACTCCTCATGAGCAAGCTGCTCCAGTTGTTTCCGGTTTGAAGGGCGCCTTTTCCAGACAGCATGTTTCAGCTCCTTCCAAAGATGCTCAATAGGATTGAGGTCAGGGCTCATAGAAGGCCACTTTAGAATAGTCCAATGTTTTCCTCTTAGCCATTCTTGGGTGTTTTTAGCTGTGTGTTTTGGGTCATTGTCCTGTTGCAAGACCCATGACCTGCGACTGAGACCCAGCTTTCTGACACTGGCCAGCACATTTCTCTCTAGAATCCCTTGATAGTCTTGAGATTTCATTGTACCCTGCACAGATTCAAGACACCCTGTGCCAGATGCAGCAAAGCAGCCCCAGAACATAACAGAGCCTCCTCCATGTTTCACAGTAGGGACAGTGTTCTTTTCTTCATATGCTTCATTTTTCCGTCTGTGAACATAGAGCTGATGTGCCTTGGCAAAAAGTTCCATTTTTGTCTCATCTGTCCATAGGACATTCTCCCAGAAGCTTTGTGGCTTGTCAACATGTAGTTTGGCATATTCCAGTCTGGCTTTTTTATGATTTGTTTTCAACAATGGTGTCCTCCTTGGTCGTCTCCCATGTAGTCCACTTTGGCTCAAACAACGACGGATGGTGCGATCTGACACTGATGTTCCTTGAGCATGAAGTTCACCTTGGATCTCTTTAGAAGTCTTTCTGGGCTCTTTTGTTACCATTGGGATTATCCGTCTCTTTGATTTGTCATGAATTTTCCTCGTGCGGCCACGTCCAGGGAGGTTGGCTACAGTCCCATGGATCTTAAATTTCTGAATAATATGTGCAACTGTAATCACAGGAACATCTAGCTGCTTGGAAATGGTCTTATAGCCTTTACCTTTAACATGCTTGTCTATAATTGTCTTTCGAATCTCCTGAGACAACTCTTTCCTTCGCTTCCTCTGGTCCATGTTGAGTGTGGTACATACCATGTCACCAAACAACACAGTGACGACCTGGAGCCCTATATATAGGCCCACTGACTCATTACAAGATTGTAGACACCTGTGATGCTGATTAGTGGACACACCTTGAATTAACATGTCCCTTTGGTCACATTATTTTCAGTATTTTCTAGGGGTACCATCATTTTTGTCCAGGCCTGTTCCATGAGTTTATTATTATTTTTTTATAATTCCGTTGAAGCCTGGTTGAAAAGCAATGTCTGACTTTCACTGGTTAACATTCATAGAATTTGTTTTTATTATTACTTTGTCAGATTAAAGTTATTTATGTGACCATTGTGAGTTTTTCTTTCCTTGACCGAAGGGTAGCAACAATTTTGTCCTCGTGTGTAAACACAAACAATAATTTGTTAATATAAGAGTGAACATGGAAAAACCCAAAGGCGAAACAGTCCAGTAAAAGAAAACTTTAAAAGAAAGAGTCATGACTGTTCAAGTAGATCCACAAAGGGTCCCGTGTCCCCCAGAATAGATCAGACAAGTTTTTCCAATGGGAGAAGATGAGCCACTTGTGAAAAACACACCTTTAAAGCTGGTACACAAGATGACCATAAGATAAGTACATCAGGTCAGGGTGTGGCAAGTGTAACTCAGACTTCATTCATGATTTAGCAAGGGGGCAATTACTTTTTCACATAAGGCCAGGTAGGTTTGGACAGCTTTTTCCCTTCATTGAAAGAAATCATTTAAAAACTGCTTTTGGATTTACTCAGATTATATTTGTGTAATATTAAAATTTGTTTGTTGATGTAGATAGATGATGATAGACAGACCGACAGAGAGAGAGACAGAGAGACAGAGAGAGAGACTTTTGACTTTTTACAATCCTTTATTTTACAAGTTTTGTTTTATAGGCTAGAAAAAGGATTGTGTTTATAAATAATTGATTTAAAATAGATAAATAAATAAATAGATAAATAAGACATTCATTACATTATAGTCCTTCTTTAAAAACACATAGTTATTGTGCTTTTTTCAGTTAAAATATGCGGCAAAGATGATTTCGTCATCTTCTACCGCGCACAAGGTCTCCTCACAGCACCATATGGTTTTAAACATGTTTATGTCTTTCATACTTTTGTAAAAATTAAAATCAATTAAAATTCTTGATTTAACAAGTCTGGAGAAGATCTTTTTGGGGTCGCAGTCTGTGCTTTGTGCCAGCTTATTTTTTCTGCTTATATAAATTGCCATCTTGGCTTGACCAATGGTAAAATTAATAAGCTGGCATTTGAACCTGTTTCTCCGGACGTATTTAAAACCAAGAATAAAAAAACTGATGAGTAAAATCTACATTCAGTGGTAAAAAAATGTGTTTTAAAAGGTTAAACAAAGGTGACAACCTGGAGCAATGTATAAAAGCATGGAAAACAGTTTCTCTCTGTGAACAGAAGGGGCATTCCTGTGTGACGTCAGGATTTAAAATGGAGATAAAAGAGTTCACAGAGACAATTCCATGTAAAATCCTCCACTGGAGGTCAGCAGACTTTTTGGTTAATGGTGGTTTGTACAGTGCCCTCCACTCTGGTTTAAAATCATTATTAAAACCCAGTTCAGTGCGCCATGGGGTGTCTACCCTCCCGTTCAGTTTTTTCTTGTTTAAGACCTTTACACAAGCTTTGTATAAAACCTTACCAGACACTGTCTCAAAGTTCATGTCCTCCTCACCCTTGAGCTCCAGAAGGGGGCCGCCATGACCCTCTAGGTCCGGAGTTATCGTCAGCTGTGGAAAAGGTTCTTCTTCTGTAGGACTGGTCTCATTGCTTGCGTGTTCCATCAGCTGAACGCGTTCCTCCGACGTTAGGGCGGTTCTCCAGCGGTGTAGGAGCTGGTTGGCGACCCGTTGAGACCGAAGTCCCATCTGTGCTGCCAGGTTCTCTGCTCGAGACAGGTCTGGTCCGGTGATGTTCACCAGCTGCCGGAGTGTCACGATCCCTGCTTTTATCAGGGTCTTGGATAGTGCTGGGGTGGTTGGACTAGAGATGTCCAGCTGCCCTCCACAGACCAGGGGCTCCTCCAGCAGCCAGTGTAACGTTCTGCTTCCTTTGTTTTGTTTTTTAAAAAAGGTCCAGATTTTAAAAAGTCTTTGATAAAATACTGGTAATCCAGTGGTGTCCAGTGCTGTGGGGTCCATTAAAAACAGAGTTCTGTCCAGCCCAAGACCTCCCACCGTGCGTAGGAGTGTGTAGGCTACCGCTCTCCATCCTTCATCACTCGCTCCGGTGAGAAGTCTCTGGATGAACTGCAGACGGAAGGCTGCAGTTCTGCTGGCTAGCTGCACCAGGCCCTGTCCTCCTTCCTCTTTGGGCAGGTGAAGTAGACTTTGTGGTAGCCAGTGCAGTTTGTCCCAGAAGAAGTCTACCAGTAGGGCCTGTATGCTTGCTAGCAGGTTTGGTGGTGGGTCCATGCATGCCAGTTTGTGCCACAGGGACGATGCTGCTAGGTTGTTGATGACCAGCACTCGTCCTCTGTAGGACATTTTTGGGACCAGCCACTTCCATCTGCTTAGTCTGCCTTTTATGTTTTCAACAGTTCCATCCCAGTTTTTGTTTAAAAACTCAGCACTGCCCAGGTAGACACCCAAGTATTTAAAACCAGTCTTTTTCCACATTAAACCCCCTGGTAGTGTGGGCTGGTCGCCTCCCCATTCTCCTACTAAAATGGCTTCACTTTTAGTCCAGTTGATTTTAGCAGATGATAAAACCTTAAAATCTTCTAAAACATCAGTTAAAAGATTCACATCTGCCTGTGTGTTGACCATTACAGCTAGATCATCGGCATAAGCTGAAACACAGGTTAAAATATTAAAATGAGGTATATTAAAACCAGAAAGCTGCTCTCTTAGTTTGCATAAAAGAGGTTCGATCGCTAAAGAATATAGCATGCCTGACAGAGAGCAGCCTTGTCTAATACCTCTGTGTACTTTAAAAGGGACACATAAACCACCATTAACCTTCAGTACACTCTCAATGTCACTGTACAGTGTCTTTATCATTGTTATGAAATCTGGGTTGAACCCGAAGCTTTCCAGCACCTTCCACAAGTATTTGTGTTCAACCCGGTCGAAAGCTTTTTCCTGGTCCAACAAAATGAGACCGGTCTTTAAGCCTAGCAGTCTAGAGACATCCAAAATATCACGGATTAAGTGTATGTTATCAAAGATGGACCTACCAGGCACGCAGTACGTCTGGTCGTGATGAATGACCTGCTCCAGTACCTTTGTCAGTCTTGAGGCTAATGCTTTTGAGAGTAGTTTGTAGTCAGTGCACAGCAGTGATACCGGGCGCCAGTTCCCCAGGTGCGTCAGGTCTCCCTTTTTTGGCAGTAAGGTCAGGACAGCCCTCCTGCAGCTCACCGGGAGCTTTCCTTCTTTCACGCTGTCCTGCAACACCTCTAGTACATCCTGTCCTATTACGGACCAAAACGCCTTGTAGAACTCTACAGGGAGACCGTCTATACCCGGCGCCCGCCCGTTCTTCAGGCCTTGGAGGGCCTTCTGAATCTCTGCCAGTGTCAGTTCTGCCGCCACGTCAGTGGCAGCTTCTTCTGACAGCTTGGGCAGAGAGAGAGACACAGAGAGACAGAGAGAGACAGAGAGAGAGAGACACAGACAGATAGAGAGAGAGAGACAGAGAGAGACAGAGACAGATGGACAGATAAGGACAGAGATTGCTCTGATAGTTTGTGGAGAGAGAGTCCTCAGCTTCATCTGATGGACGTACAGAAATAACTTCAAACACATTTCACAAGTTGCTTCCTCACACACACGTGAAGACTTTGTCCTACTGAATAGCCGTGGGACAACGCTGACAGCAACATGAGCAAACACTATTCACACACTCACACACTCACACACTCACACACTCACACACTCACACACTCACACACTCACACACTCACACACACACACACACACTCACTCTCACACACTCTCACACACTCTCACACACTCTCACACACTCTCACACACTCTCACACACTCTCACACACTCTCACACACTCTCACACACTCTCACACACTCTCACACACTCTCACACACTACTCCTCACTCCACAGTGCTCTAGCTTTGCATTTATTAAAAATGTGTAAAAACGTGCATTTCATGTGAATAATGACGACGTCTGCACGATTTCTGAAGCTCATATATTTATATTAATTCATATTCGATACAAAGTTTTTCTGATCACAGGAACACAATAATCTGATTTTAGGTAGAAAGTTAATAATTTATATGGGGTTATATACCATCTTGTAAAGGTTATTAATATTTTATTTACTCATCATAAACATGAGATTGTTTGGTTTCCTTGCTGTTCTGTGATTAAAGTGACAGTGGAATGTGAGAATTTCAATCTAATAAGTAAAAAAAAGAAAAAAGTCTGCAGATATTATATTATTTCATAATTTAACATTACATACTCTCGTCTATATTTAAACTACTTATTAATAGTATTATTCATAATTTACTTATTACTTACATATTATTAATAATAACAACAATAACTGAAAGCAGGAATGTCTGTTTGCGCGTTAGGACACGGCGCTCCGGAGGCACTTCACAGGAGAGTCCTGGCGGCTTTAAAATCATCAGCACACAGAAAACCATGACGAGAAATTAGACACGTTAGGGAGGTTGACGTCCAGCACGGCGACGCCCGGATCAGGAGACGTCCGAGAGTCCGGCGGTCGGCGTGTGAAGCTCCTCACGCTTGGCACTTTGTGTTTAACAAACAGGAACAGAACAAAGAGCGATCGAAACACGTGCTGTGAGGAACGTGTGCAGATACAGAGGAGATGAAGACCTTCAACACGTCCAGAGGTTGAGTCACGTCAACTGGACAAGGTCTCGTCGGTTTGAAACGTTTTGTTCGTCTTCCACGTAGCTTCTTCAGTCTGAGACGCGTCGGTGTGTCAAAAGTGCTGCATCAAGAACTTCACAGCAAGTCACATGATCGAGAGTGTGTGTGAGAGTGTTAGAGTGTGAGAGAGTGGGAGTGTGAGTGTGTGAGAGGGAGAGACTGTTCTCTTTAATTCTCTTTACGTCTCGTCAGGTTCGTGATGTCAAACCACCGTTCGTCTTTCTGTCTTCACACTGAAGCCGTCAGCCGCTTTAATGTTATTGTTTTAAACGGAAGTTCTTGACGTCACACTGATGTCACTGATCTCAACTAGTTTCACAAATATTACTAAAATAAGAAGGAGGCGCTCTCAACTGTGCTTCTCAACTGAGTGTCGGGAATCACCATGGCAACTGGTCAGCATTCCCACCGAAGTAGGCGGTCCCTTCCCGCTGCGGTATGAGAACAACGTGACGCAACTCTGCAAGCGTGATAGAGAAGCTGAAGCTCATGAAGATGGGGAGTTCAGACATGACGTCACACTGTGACCTCTGAAGGACCTGGACAGGTTCAGACTCCTGTGGAGGATGTGTGAAGTTTCTTGGTCCTCCTGTGGGGTGATGAAACCTCAGCATGGACAACGCGACACAGACGATTCAGGTGAGATACAGATGATGGGGGACTTCTCTGTGTCTCTAACCAACCATTCTCAGACTGAAGGAGCTGCACGGGTGAGGAGAGGAACGTTTCAGACCAACAAGAAGCTTCCAGCTGATATGACATCAACCTCAGGACGACGACTCCCCCGGGACGAGTGAGAATTTTCATCGACATGTTCCTCTCTGTGTGTTTGCTGTCTTGAAGGTTCCAGTTGCATAGTGTTAGAAAAGAAAGCACGTTCTCGAGGCGGAGGCTCAGAACCCACCCGAGATGAACCTTCTGCAGGAGGAACCTGCTCGGTCTCTCAGGTCCACACCTCCATGGGTACCATGGCCTCTTTAGAACCGATGGGTGGGAGAAGGTTCTGCTCACACAGGAAGTAGAGCGGGAACTGGACCAGGAAGCCTCGGATCTTCTTGAGTTCCTCCTGAGCTTTCGGAGGATCCTCTTTATCCAGCCCGGGCTTGGACAGATACCCTTCCAGCTCCAGGATCATCCTCACGTCGCTCGACGGCAAGCAGCGGAACACCTACGGAGGAGCAGGAGAACCGTCAGAGCCAGGAGACACGTGTACACGCCATGATATTAATGACCAAATATATTAAAATGGTCCAAAAGTTTGTATCCCCTTTCTGAATGTGCTAGAAATATTCTTCAGCAAAACACTAAACCCCTCTTTATATTCAGAAATAATAATAAAAACAAAAAACTTTTCACATCCTTTAAACAGATGTGTGTTTTCTGAAGTATAACGTTAATGACTTATTTATAATCAATATTAAAATCAATGGCGTGATTATTAATAACGGTGCGGATGACCTTCTGGTAGATGGAGGCGTTGCGAGATGCAGTGGTCAGCCACACATCCTTGTAGAAATGATCACTGACCGGGTCCGAGACGTCGATGCTGGAGTCGGTGTTGGAGCCGAGGATCGTCCTGATCAGGGCAGAAGAGTCGGTCCATTAGAACCCGAGAGAACATCCACGAAGTCGGTTAGTTCTCTGTGGTCTAAACCCAAAGTGTCAAACGAAATCCAAAGCAAATACAGAAAAACGCAAAGCTACAACACACACACACAGCCCCCACACACACAGCACCCCCCCCCCCACACACACCACACACCCCACACACACAACCACCCCCACAACCCCACACACACACCCCACACACCCCCCCCCACACACCCCCCCCCACACCACACCACCCCCCCCCCCCACACACACCCCCCACCCACACACCCCCCACCACACCCCCCCCCACACACCCCACACACACACCCCACACACACCCCCCACACACCCCCCACACACCCCCACACACCACCCACACACCCCACAACACCCACCCCACACCACACACCACACACACCCCACACCACACCACACACACACCCCACACACCACACCACACACCCCACACACACCCCACACACACACACCCCCCCCACACACACACCACACACCCCACACACCCCCACACACACCACACACACACCCACACACACACACACACCACCCCACACACACACACACCCACACACACACACACCCCACACACACACCCCACACACACACCCACACCAACACACCCACACACAACGCACACACCACACAATAACACTTAACAAAAACCCCCTTAACAATACACTGATAAAGGTTCCTCACGAGTTCTCTGCAGTGCTGAAGGTTCTTTAACAGGCACTACTGCCCTGGATTTCTACCTGGAAGTCTCTCTCAGATACAAACACTGTGAGGTTTAGCACAGAAGATCTGAGAACGCATTTCACATCGCTTGTTTAACCCTTTCTATGTTAAAGATGCGTTCTGTGTTTATTTTAGACCACATGAAATGTAAATGTGCCAACAGATCTTCAGAGGTCATGAGACACGGTGATGAACTGATGGATGTTTAATCGGGTTTTAAAGGAAAACATGAGGAACACACCAAAAGCTCTTTGAGGAAGCCCACAGTGGGTAAAATATCAATAATATTAAAGATTTGGCTTTGTAACTGAAACTTCGCCATTAAACAGATGTGACCAGTTTTTCTTATTTTAGTCTTTCGCCCCTTTCGCCTCATACCCAAGTACTGTACTGAGGTGAATGTAGTTCCACCAGGAGGGGGCGTCAGGGAGCAGGAAGAGAGAGAGACATTGTGTAATTCACATTTTAGACATTAGATGGCACTAAATATGACTTGCTGCTATTTTCTGGTTATTATTCCAGTTTTATACAAAACCAAAATCTCAGTCACCTAAAGCACTCCAGACGGAGGCGCAGTCCGAAACGTCCTGCCTGATATTCCTGTCCATCCATCACCGACGTCTCTGTCTCCGTGTCCTCGTAAATAACAGCCACTTCACTGTCACGCTTTCCCAACATACTGCGGTCATTAATGTTCGCCGAACCTGAGAGAGAGAGGGGAAATACATGCAGTATTTGAGGATATTTGAGTATTTTTTAAAGAATAAAAAACTGTCCAAGAAATCTTTTATTACAGATCAAACTCATCTACATTTATATTTTCAAAATGTCTTAAGTACGGTAGCGAGACGACATACATTTCCTGAATGGATCACTTTATGGAAAAGCGAATCTTTTCTAGATGAATAAAACAGAGGGTTATTTAAGCGCCCCCTGGTGGTGACGGCTCCTCACCAGGATCATTCTCCCAGCACGAAGTGAGCTGAAGAGAACTTTATCTGTAGATGTCTACTCTTATTATATTTGCTTTATTAAAAATCTTCATCAGGCTTTTATGATTTAATGAGATCTGCTAAAGTGATGACACGAGCAGATCTGCCGTGCCTGTGATGCTCCTGCAGGGGGAGCTCTCGGAACCGAGCTCAGCTTAAACCATAGATCTTAAATCAGCAGGAGGTGCAGCTGAGCAACAGCAACCCCCTTCACACAGTCAGGATCAGAAGGCGCTTGGCTCACCGATGATGACTGTGTTGTCGTCTGCGATCAGCATTTTGCTGTGGACGTAAATCAGCTCCGTCACCAGTTTCCCCTCCAGTTCAGCGTGAGTCCTCAGTCCTCCGAACGAGATGTAGTTTATCCAGTTATCTCCCACTGCACAGAGAGAGAGAGATGAAGAGATCTCACACACACACCTCTTTATCTAATGTCAATTATTCTGAGGCTTGTGTGTGTGTGTGTGTGTGTGTGTGTATGTGTGTGTGTGCGCACACTTAGGAATGTACACGGGACATGTGTGTTATTGACCATTTTGTAATCCTACACTGCCTATGATTTTTATGAAACAAGAGAAAGAGGAAAAGCTTCACATTAAAAAGTAGAGAAGAGAAAGATGAACAGAAATCGTTTGTGGAAATTGGAGCGAGTCAGAATCAAAGGAGCTGCGAGTGTTCTGATGAGCGGAACAGAGTCCGGGTTCAGCGTTTATCAGCCTCAGACTGGTATTAATCTGAGCCGTTTATAATAAATGTGTAAATGATGCAGAGCTCGTGAGGGTTCGACCATAAACACAGGCAGCGTTACACACACCGGCGGTACACACTCATGGTGCGAGTGACTCAGAGCACAGGAAGTGAAGCAAAGCAATTCAACAGGAAATGAAGCCATAAGTTTATGTCCCAATAACTCTGTGTGCGTGTGTGTGTGTGTGTGTGTGTGTGTGTTAAACTTGTTCCTGAGCTAAGAGTTCACAACTGTAAATTTCTTAAAGAAACACACACACACACACACACACACACACACACACACACACACACACACACACACACACCATCTCTCAGGGATAGAGGGCCTGGTATGTGGAACGCTGCTCCATAAACCGCCACTAGGAGGCACCAGACTGCCCCCCTACAGACCCCACTGATCATGAAGACTGACATGTGCACATCGAGTTCTCTGTACAGTATTTGAAGGAATAGTGGGCGGAGTCTATGTAAATGTACTTTACACCATTTAAAGAGTGTGTGTTTGTGTGTGTGTGTGTGTGTGTGTGTGCGCGCGCGCGCACGCGCGTGTGTGTTTGCCACAGCACTGCCTGCCGTCTCTAATAAACTGGCCGGAGTGAAAGCAGAGGTGCAAGATGAAGCACAGATACACACTTACTTTCTTTCTTCAGCTGGGACACGATGGAGTGATCTCCTCTGATCATCGTCCTGAAAACATCAACAGACACACGTGAGAACACACAACAACAACACAAATCTCTGAACCACACCACACACACCACACTACACACACTCACGTGTGTGTAGTGAGGTGTGTGAGTGTGTGAGTGGTGTGTACAGTGTGTGTAGTGAGGTGTGTGAGTGGTGTGTACAGTGTGTGTAGTGAGGTGTGTGAGTGTGTGAGTGGTGTGTACAGTGTGTGTAGTGAGGTGTGTGAGTGGTGTGTACAGTGTGTGTAGTGAGGTGTGTGAGTGTGTGAGTGGTGTGTACAGTGTGTGTAGTGAGGTGTGTGAGTGGTGTGTACAGTGTGTGTAGTGAGGTGTGTGAGTGGTGTGTACAGTGTGTGTAGTGAGGTGTGTGAGTGTGTGAGTGGTGTGTACAGTGTGTGTAGTGAGGTGTGTGAGTGGTGTGTACAGTGTGTGTAGTGAGGTGTGTGAGTGTGTGAGTGGTGTGTACAGTGTGTGTAGTGAGGTGTGTGAGTGTGTGTTTGAGACACATTCGCTCAGAGAGTTTGGAGAAACAGGGCAGATGGGAGGAGTTTACTGGAAGTGAGTTTTGATGATGTAACACTATAAATGTGTGTTGCGTCACTCTGGAGCCCATGCACGTCTTATGCAGAGTGACTTAAGGGCGACGCCCAAAGGCCCAGCGGTGGAAACTTGGTAGTGGTGGGGTTTGAACCCGTGACCTTCCAATCAGTAGCCCAATTGCCACTGAGCCACCCCTGACATACTAACACACACACACACACACACACACACACACACACACACACAGTATACTACACAACACACTACACAACACACCCCTTATATCCCATACTATGTCCACAGTATTGTCTGCAACACACGCACAGACACACACGCACAGACACACACACACGCACAGACACACACGCACAGACACACACGCACAGACACACACACACACAGACAGACACACACACACACACAGACAGACACACACACAGACAGACACACACACAGACACAGACACACACACAGACAGACACAGACACACACACAGACAGACACACACACAGACAGACACACACACAGACAGACACACACACAGACAGACACACAGACACACACACACACAGACACACAGACAGACAGTGCAGGGGAGATGTGTTACCTGTAGTTGAAGTGCATGATGGCCTGCAGGGCGCTGCCTCCTCCGGTGTTGATGT
>QNUK01001867.1:0-24996 GCA_013621035.1 Clarias magur | reverse complement strand
CCACACACACACACACACACACACACACACACACACACACACACACACACACACACACACACACACACACACACACACACACACACACACACACTCACACACTCATGGACAACATATCAGTTCTCAGGTCCCTTGTGTGGAAGCTTTACTAGGTGCCAGTGAGCGAAGATCCTGCCAGAATGCTTTAGATGAATCATATCTCAGGATGCTACCTATGGGAAGCTGTGTGCTACTACAGTCTGATTTCAGATGCTCTCTGTCCACATCAGGATCTTCAGAAAGAACGCCTGATCGTCAGCTTTAACCAATTTAGCAAAGAGATTTAGCATGGAAATTCCATGGTGAAGAGCCATGCTGAACCTAAATGCATATCGTTTTGAATATACGGACTATGACATTCAGGATTTGTCCATTATGTCTTACAAAGATAATCAGTGATCCATGAAATCTTACCATCTTTGTATTTCTCTGTCTCTTAGGATCTGAAGGATGAGAAGCAGAAGGCACGCATGGCCGCAGCCCGAGCGGTCTTGGAGAAATGCACCATGATGCTTCTTACTGCTTCTAAGGTCTGTGTAGAAAGTACAGTGGTACCACCTGCTGTATTACATGCAACAAAAACCCAAACTGGTCTTACTACACCAGTGCTTCTGCATTTCCTTGTTTTTTTGTTGTTGTTTTTTATTTTATTTTAAACGAATGTATTGAGAAGAATAGCAACCAAAATGACACTCACTCATTCTTACTATATCGCTTAATCCTGTTTATACGATCATGGGGGGCCTGGAACCTATCCAAGGAAACTTAGGACCCTAGGCAGGGTACACCTTGTACAGGGTGCCAATCCACACACATACACACACTCGCACACAATGGGCAATTTGGGAATGCTGGTCTTTCCTGTGGGAGGAAATCAGACAAGCATGATTAAAATCCATGCACACAGTGGTGGGAATTGAACCCGGACCCTGGCGGCGCAAGCCAATTGTGCTAACCACTAAGCCTACCATAATGACACCAAAAGAGTTTCTTAAGGGTTCTTTGGATGGCCGATGCTTCTGGAGAGGATGGCTCTCTCTCTGGGAGGGATGCAGTGTTTCACATGCTACTGTTCTGAAGAACCCATGAGGGTGCTAGACCTTATACATTAATTTTGTCCAGTTGGTGGATTGTGACGTTTAATACATGTTGGCTTACTTTCAGTGTAAGTATGCATTGTTTTGTTGTACCAGTCTACTACTAGACATCAACTGAAATATATATATTTATATACATTTTGAAGTCGGCCATCTTGGATCCAACATTTGTTTTTTCAATAGGAAGTGGGTCATGTGACACATCAAACTTATTGGGAATTTCACAAGAAAAACAATGGTGTGCTTGGTTTTAACGTAACTTTATTCTTTTATGAGTTATTTATAAGTTTCTCTTTGTTCACAGCCATTGACATGTCAAAGAGGTTGAATATTGAGTTGTAAACCACAGTATGGTTTTTGTGTATGTATAAAACCCCCAAACCTTATTATAAAGAGATAAACAATGTTGGTTTTACTGTCTGAGCATGGTCTGTTAGTCAGGGTAGAAATATTACCATATTATTGCTGCCTCTAGTTATTTTAAGGGGTACAAATAAATTTTTTTCACTTCATTGGTTTCATGATATTTGGGCATAAAGGCTTAGCCTGTTCCTGCACTATTTATTTTGTAAAGTGAATTAGAAGAGTTAGAACGTTCAACTGCTTTTGGGTCGTGACTTAATCAAATAGGTCGTAAGGCAAGATCAATATATCAAGTTATATTATTAATGTGTAAGTGTAATATAACATTGCACCAAAAGTAAGGAGCCATTTCAATTTGTGAGATCATTTTTGCGACTGCTATAGATCAGCAGGTGCCGTTTTTGTCTTCAGACTAACGACCGGACTGGACTGTGAGCGATTAGGATTGGATTATAAATCAAACATCATTGTACAGTGTGTAGTATTGTAGCCTCACAGTATTGGAGTTCCGGGTTCGATCCTGTGCTCAGGCTGTTATTTGTATGGAGTTTCACATGTTCTCTCAAGTTCTCAAGTGTGTGGACTACATATCTCCCATATGTACTGTAGGTTGTCCCTGTTTAAAAAAATTGGAAACAAACAAATGGATAGAATTTATTTATATGCTATAGTATTATGATTTTTCTTTCAGTAATGTTAAGAGGAACATAAAGTTTGGTAGCACCCCTGGACACAAAACATGATCCATGAAAACGTGGCATGCATTGGTTTTTCATGTTGAAAAACTAGAGTGTCCAGCACAGAAACCTGACCTCCACCATATAAGGCATCTTTGGGATGAAGTGGAACGCTGCCTGCACCCCAGGTGTTCTCACTTGTTGTTAATGCCTGACCTTGCTATTGCTTTTATGACTAAATAAACACACATCTCCACAGCCACGCTTCAAAATCTTGAGTGGAGAAGAGGCATGACGGCCACATTTTATCTCATTACTCTATGCCACAACAGCAACTTGGCGGTTAAGGCATTGTACTATGGTTCAGAAAGTCCTAGGTTCGAATCCCATGACTGCCAAGTTATCCCTGTTGGGCCCTTGAGCAAGGCCCTTAACCCTGCTCACATGTTTAATTAAATACAAATGTAAGTCTGACAGATGCCTAAATGTAATGTGATGGGGTTTGAACCTGGGACCGTCCAAGCAGAAGTCTAATGTCGTACCCAATAAGCTACCAATGCTTTGCAAAAGCAAAGGAGAGATTAAGTTTGTGTTGTCTGATGTTTGGGGATGGACATCGGAGTGTGAAGCTCACATATCCATATACACACGTAGAATCCAGATGTTGATCAAGCTCTTGGAGGCCAACGTGGAAAGGACATATGTCTAATCAGTTCCAGAGGCCAGCTGTCTAGATGTCTGGTGCTTCTGTGCTGCGGTTCGAATCTTTAAACACAAATTTCTCGCTTTTCACTTTTGGTTAAAGCAGATTTTCAAGTGTGATGTATTTACTTGTGATCAAGAGAAACTGTTCAGTAGGAAGGGGACGAACATCAGCTTGCTTTCATCCACTTGCTTTGTCAGTTATGAACACCGGCTAATTGTGTCATATCAGGCACCGTGACGTGTTAATGCATCTTACCATCAGCTCTCATTCTCTCCCATTCATCCGGTGGTTGCGTTTTCTCTCTCTCTCTAGACATGTCTGAGACACCCAGACTGCGAGTCTGCTCGGATCAACAAGAACGCCGTGTTCCAACGCATGCGTCTGGCTCTGGAGCAGGTCATAGAGATTGTGACAGATGCCAGGAGCAGCGCAGAGGCCAAAGCACTGCCCATCAGTATCTATGCTGGAATTAAAGACATTAAGGTGCGGCTGTGGGCCAAGAGCTGTAAACACACACACACACACACACACACAGATTATTAGTGATCTACTGATCCATTTTTTATCTTAATATTTCTAACTGCATTCATGACTCAGATTGCCAGGCCAGTCATTCCTGCAGGTTCTGCTCTTATTCTAAAGTCATGGGAGATGCAAACTTTTGCACTCGCGTGTTCTTTCAGCATATTAATACGTTTTCTTTATCATCCTCAAGGATTGCAATATTTAGAATGTGTGTGTGTGTGTTGGTTTCAGAATAAGGTGGAGGGATTGAGGGAGTCTCTGTACCGTGTGCCGTGTGAGAGTGTAGCAGCACAGCTGGAGGCTCTGGTAGAACAGACCGAAGACTTCACCGATTCAGCGTACACTAGCCATGAGCAGCGTGAGAGCATCCTGCAGCTCTGCCACAAAACACGGCAGGAAACCAAGCAGCTCATCTCCGCCTGGAGTGAGGCAGTACGACTTACAAACATACGCACACACGCACGCAGCACGCACACATACACCACCCACCCACGCATAGACATACTTGTACATGCAAACTAATAAGCCTTTGCTTATTTCACACACATTTCATTTGTTTGAGCAGAGTTTGTAAATAGGAGCAAGGCCGCTGCTGGGGTTTTGTAGGCATTTGCTACAAGTTCGCAGCCTTGCACAATAGGTGTGCAATCCCATCATTCATTCAGACATTGAGTCACAGGTCATCATCTGTGTTGAAGAAAATGTACCTCAGTAAATGTTTCAATATATGAAATCTTTCTATAAGTGCTGGAAATATGTAGAAATTGTAGGTTCTGTATTGTGTAGTGCACAAATTATAGGTTCTTTATTGTAGAAACTATTGGTTCTGTAGTGTAAAATTTATAGGTTTTCTAGTGTAGAAATGGTTGGTACTGTAGTGTATAAATTGTAGGTTTTGTCGGGTGGAGTGTAGAAGTTGTGGGTACCGTAGTGTAGAAATTGCATGTTCTATAGTGTGTTGTGTAGATTATATAGATTCTTTGGTGTGTAGAGTAGAAATTGTAGGTTCTGTATTGTGTAGTGTACAAAGTATAGGTTCTTTATTTTTATACTTATAACTGTAGAAAGTGTAGGTTCTGTATTGTAGAAATTGTAGGTTTTATGGTGTAGAAATTATAGGTTCTATAGTGTAGAAATTGTAGGTTCTATGGCATGTATTGTAGAAATTGTAGGTTCTATGGTGTAGAAATTATAGGTTCTGTAGTGTAGAAATTGTAGGTTCTGTAGTGTAGAAATTGTAGGTTCTGCAGTGTAGAAATTGTAGGTTTATTTCCACACTATAGAATGAATTTATAGTGTATAAATTGTAGGTTCTGTCAGTAGTAGTTTATAAATTGTAGGCTCTGTCAGGTGTAGTGTATAAATTGTAGGTTTTGTCAGGTGTAGTGTAGAAATTGTAGGTTCTGTCAGGAGTAGTGTAGAAATTGTAGTTCTGTCAGGTTTAATGTATAAATTGTAGTTCTGTCAGGTATAGTGTAGAAATTGTAGGTACTATAGTGTAGAAATTGTAGGTACTATAGTATAAATTGTAGGTTCTATGGTGTATAAATTGTAGGTTGTATAGTATAGAAATTGTAGGTTCTGTAGTGTAGAAATTGTAGGTTCTATAGTGTGGAAATTGTAGGTTCTATGGCATGTATTGTAGAAAATGTAGGTTCTATGGTGTAGAAATTATTGGTTCTATAGTGTAGAAATTGTAGGTTCTGCAGTGTAGAAATTGTAGGTTCTGTCAGGTGTAGTGTATAAATTGTAGGTTCTGTCAGGTGTAGTGTATAAATTGTAGGTTCTGTCAGGTGTAGTGTATAAATTGTAGGTTCTGTCAGGAGTAGTGTAGAAATTGTAGTTCTGTCAGGTTTAATGTATAAATTGTAGGTTCTGTCAGGAGTAGTGTAGAAATTGTAGTTCTGTCAGGTATAGTGTAGAAATTGTAGGTACTATAGTGTAGAAATTGTAGGTTTTATAGTATTACTTGTAGGTTCTATGGTGTATAAATTGTAGGTTCTATAGTATAGGAATTGTAGGTTCTGTAGTGTAGAAATTGTAGGTTCTGTAGTGTAGAAATTGTAGGTTCTGTAGTGTGGAAATTGTATTTATTTCCACATTATAGAATGAATTTATAGTGTATAAATTGTAGGTTCTGTCAGCTGTAGTGTATAAATTGTAGGTTCTGTCAGCTGTAGTGTATAAATTGTAGGTTCTGTCAGCTGTAGTGTATAAATTGTAGGTTCTGTCAGGAGTAGTGTAGAAATTGTAGTTCTGTCAGGAGTAGTGTAGAAATTGTAGTTCTGTCAGGTTTAATGTATAAATTGTAGGTTCTGTCAGGAGTAGTGTAGAAATTGTAGGTACTATAGTGTAGAAATTGTAGGTTCTGTATTGTAGAAATTTTAGGTTGTGTAGTGTAGAAATCTGTAGTGTGTAGTCTTGAATATGCAGGGTGTGTAGTATAGAATGTGTAGGTTCTGTAGTGTGTAGTGTAGAATGTGTAGGTTCTGTAGTGTGTAGTGTAGAATGTGTAGGTTCTGTAGTGTGTAGTGTAGAATGTGTAGGTTCTGTAGTGTGTAGTGTAGAATGTGTAGGTTCTGTAGTGTGTAGTGTAGAATGTGTAGGTTCTGTAGTGTGTAGTGTAGAATGTGTAGGCTCTGTAGTGTGTAGTGTAGAATGTGTAGGTTCTGTAGTGTGTAGTGTAGAATATGTAGGATCTGTAGTGTGTAGTGTAGAATATGTAGGATCTGTAGTGTGTAGTGTAGAATGTGTAGGATCTGTAGTGTGTAGTGTAGAATGTGTAGGTTCTGTAGTGTGTAGTGTAGAATGTGTAGGATCTGTAGTGTGTAGTGTAGAATGTGTAGGATCTGTAGTGTGTAGTGTAGAATGTGTAGGATCTGTAGTGTGTAGTGTAGAATGTGTAGGCTCTGTAGTGTGTAGTGTAGAATGTGTAGGTTCTGTAGTGTGTAGTGTAGAATGTGTAGGTTCTGTAGTGTGTAGTGTAGAATATGTAGGTTCTGTAGTGTGTAGTGTAGAATGTGTAGGTTCTGTAGTGTGTAGTGTAGAATATGTAGGTTCTGTAGTGTGTAGTGTAGAATGTGTAGGTTCTGTAGTGTGTAGTGTAGAATATGTAGGTTCTGTAGTGTGTAGTGTAGAATGTGTAGGATCTGTAGTGTGTAGTGTAGAATGTGTAGGATCTGTAGTGTGTAGTGTAGAATGTGTAGGTTCTGTAGTGTGTAGTGTAGAATGTGTAGGTTCTGTAGTGTGTAGTGTAGAATGTGTAGGTTCTGTAGTGTGTAGTGTAGAATATGTAGGATCTGTAGTGTGTAGTGTAGAATGTGTAGGATCTGTAGTGTGTAGTGTAGAATATGTAGGTTCTGTAGTGTGTAGTGTAGAATGTGTAGGATCTGTAGTGTGTAGTGTAGAATGTGTAGGTTCTGTAGTGTGTAGTGTAGAATGTGTAGGATCTGTAGTGTGTAGTGTAGAATGTGTAGGATCTGTAGTGTGTAGTGTAGAATGTGTAGGTTCTGTAGTGTGTAGTGTAGAATGTGTAGGATCTGTAGTGTGTAGTGTAGAATGTGTAGGCTCTGTAGTGTGTAGTGTAGAATGTGTAGGTTCTGTAGTGTATTGTACAGAAATGTTAGATTTTGTAGTATGTTGCTGAAAACATAATTTGGGTTCACACCTCAAACATTAAATCAATATGACTCAATATGAATTTTTTGTTCAGGGTGCTTTTAGACCTGTCTTTTAGAAAGGAAGAATACTGCAGTGTCAGGCACAACGTCTGAGCCCTGACAGGCAGTTGCATGGAGAGCATGTGTTAATGGAGGTGATGAGAGCAGGCACAACTGCTAAAGTCAACGGGTAGAAGTCAGGAGGTTAGGAGATGAGAGCAGTTGGAAGGCTCGCACATGCAGTAGCCTATCTGGTGTTTGTCCTGACACCCTCCTGTAATCCCCCCCCCCACCCCCCGCCCCCCGGAAAGTGAGTCGTGCCACCTGTCTGGCGTCTGACGACAGCAGTAACATCCGAGCTGTGCTGTGCTAACACTTTAAGATCTGAGACGTCATATTTTAGAAGCATTTTGTCTTGTCTATCTCTGGAAACATTACATTTTCTTTCTGCCCTATGTGACACGAGTAGCAGTCATTCAACGCCAAAGACGTGACAGAGGAAGTGGAGTTGGCTATTCTGAAGACCTGTCAGAGTCTTGAGGAGCTCAGACGTGAGGTAATACACCTGGCAGCTACACAGAAGAATTCAATAGTGATATTTCCTCCATCTATACTGTACCTTGCACTCACACTTTGCATATCGTGCCCCTTAACAGCTCCACAAGGTAGCAGTGGGGCGGGCCAGCGAGCTGTTAAAGCTGCACTCCGATCACGCCGTGCTCCGGGCGCTGAAGGCCACTGGAGGCGAGGGAAACGTTGAGGCGGTGGCCGAGTTCGCCCGCACACTCACCGAACACAGGGAGCAGCTGGTGGAGGTCAGCAGCACAGGTTAAACCCAGATGGAGCATTAATTCTGTAGCCGTAGTGCTCACGCATGTCTCTGCATCTGTATGCTTGCAGACCTGTCGACTGCTGTGCCACATCTCGGGCACGGAGCCGCTGGAGATCACGTGCATCCACGCCGAGGAGACTTTCCATGTCATCGGTCCGCAGGTAACAAGGGACTAAAAGGGTTGGACACACACAGGGATGTGACACTTTGTAAAGGCCAGTTTACTCAGAAAGCAGCACTGAAGCGTGGAACAGAGGTATCTCGATTTGAATCAGTGTTTCACTCAGTGTCAGCTCAAAATCCGTCCTGGTGTGCCATTTGTTTTTAGGTGAAGTTTGAATAAAGGATGTTTACTATCTTATTTTTAGTGCACCTGCTTCATTTGTTATTGTTTTCTGATTAAATTAGATTTTGATTTTAAATATTAATAATACAAATAATAATGTCAAATTCTCAAATTAGCTCTCGTTTGTCACCACTGTGGTCATAAGCTTTGTGATCATGGATTAATCATTATTGAAGTGATGTCACATCTTCTGGCTGCAATAACAAAGCGTAAAGGTCAAATCAGCCAATAAGAGCGCAACAGGAGCAGTAGCTTTAGGTGTGCATGTTAATAGAGATATCAATAATTCAGAAAAACAGCAGGATCCGTTCTATTAATAGGAACACATGATCTCTTTCCTCGTGATTATGCATTCTAGTTCAGAAGTGAAGCATGCACAAATACTGTACAGTGGCGCACACTGAAATTGAAACACGAGTGTCTGTTTCGCTCTCTGCTCAGATCATCTCAGCAGCCCAGACACTGGCTCTGCACCCCAACAGTAAGATAGCCAAAGAAAACCTGGACGTGTTCTGTGAGGCCTGGGAGTCACAGCTGTGCGACATGGCCGTCCTGCTCAAAGAGATCAGCGACGTGTTCGAAGGTCGCAGAGGTAACCGGCCATCATCAGCTCGTGAATATGTCACACCTTCAGTCCTCTCATGCTAGTCAATAGGGATGGAGATCACCAGGTCGCCGATTCAATTTGTACAGGGTGATTCACTCGAACGAGGCCCCGAATGTTCTATAATAACTCTCACTAGGACGAAGCAATCTGAAGGAAACAACGTACAATGTGCTCTTTCGAACACGCCAGGATGCCGCTCGGCCTGTTTAACACCATACCCCTTCATTCAGTTACTCGACTCCTATTCAGGATGGGGGTGTACAGTGATGTTCATGTTCAGGCATTTGGCAGACGCCCTTATTCAGAGCGACTTACATTTTATCTGACTGAGGGTTAAGGGTCCCAAGGGCCCACAGTGGTAACATGGTGGTAGGGGGGGTTTGAACCTCGTGGAACCTTCCGAACCGTAGTCCAGTGCCTTAACCACTGATCTATCCATGACCTATATAATAAGTGAAATGCCGCAGGACACAATGGGTGACTTTGTCTCACACTCCCATTATTTATTTTTTGGGTTCAGAATGCCTCATCATAGCGACAGTTATTACAGAATATTCAGGGCATCTTTCGAGTAAATGACCGTTGTAAGATCCTATACGTATCACGAGCTAAAAAATATCCTGGTTCAATATTCATTTTCATAAGATTTCAAATTCAAATTCTACACACAAAAAAAATTCGACATCATTCGCTCCTATCACACAGGATGCCGTGCTGCCGTGAACAGTCTCGAGCTCGCCACCTGTGGGATTAAAGAGGAACTGCAGGATTTCACCAACTCAGTTGTATACACATACTGTATAAATAAAAATTTAAAAAAAATTGGTGAAGAATTTAAATATGTATCGAAATGTAACCGAGTCAGTCTTTTTTTTTTTTTTTTACCTAAATCTGTAGTAGTCATGGCTCTATCTTGGTGAAGAGCTGTTTTATCGTATGGGACATCAAATTATTTTGTACTATATAGCTGTAGCATAATCTACACTTCAGCTTCACTTTCAGGGAATAACTTCAGATCAGATTTGATCGTTTATTTATTTATTTTTTGTATTAAGCGAATTAATCTGTGCAAGGTGGCATGGTAGTGTAGCGGTTAGCACTGTCGCCTTACACCGTCCGGCTCCCGCGTCCCCCCCCCTACACCCTTCCCCCTCACATACCCCCCCCCCCAAAAGCGACCCTCAATATGGTCGAATCAATTATGGTCTGATTTTATAAGGTTCTGTTTGACTTGTTCCTTCTTATATAATCCCTCAGTCTCGGCAGGAAAATGCTAGCTAACCTTCAGGTTCCATTACACAAGAGATTATTAATCATGTCACATACATTATACTGTAGCCAAGGCTAAGATTTATATTTTAATGATGATTGAGGTTTTTCACTATGGGAAAGCTTCAGGAATGTTTTGATTGCGTGGGGAATTTGCGTGTTGCATTCACACAGTTCCTGGATGATGACTCACTGGCATATAGAACCTTGAACACATTTTTATTTTAAATAACTTTATCTATGAGTTTGAAGGTAGATTATTTTTTTATTTTGATTTTTTTTAAACCAGCAGTCCCTTCCTCCCTGAATGCTAGATTAAGATCTTTTAATCCTGAGCTCATGTATTGTCATTTCACACTTGCTTTCGGCTTCAGACAATCTATAAAGATCTGAGCGTAATATTTCGCAGACTCCCTCTCAACTGTGCAGATCAGTCCCCCTGTGTACAGAATGTTTATCTGAATGTCATCGGGAAGTGGCATCAGTACAGGTCTTGTCCACATGAAGGTTTCGTTCAAGGCCTAGGTCCAGAGGCTGGTATGAGCACGGGCTCTTTAAAAGGTCGTTTCTTCACATGATGAGATCTTTATTGTCAGCGGCTCCTTAGGCGTGTAGGTTTGATATTTGCAGAGTCCGAAGAATCTACCCGCATTTTATTGACGTTACAGAGGGACTGGCATAAATCTAGTCTCTTAAAGACGGGCAGCAGTGGCTCTTATAAGAATAGAGAAATGAGGGAACGATCCAATAACAACATCTGGATTTTATTCAAATTTTAAATGAAATCAGGTCAACTGTTCACGACTTTATTTCCTTTTTTAGGTGATAAAAGAACATATCTGTCATTACCTCGGCCAGGGGTGAGTATCTGTTATATAAAAGTTAAGTTATGGCACCTACAGTGCCTATATATATATATATATATATATATATATATATATATATATATATATATATATACATGTTTTATACAAGTTTTAAGAACAAAAATACTGTATATATTTTCCAGCTTAAAATAATACAAGGGTGAGTCATCAATTATCCGCACTTTTATCCGGTTATATTAAAACCTCCTGTTGGCCGCATCCATTCAAGGCTTTCGTCTCCCTTCATTTGCTGCTGTGCAGGTGTGATCGTGTTCCTGTACATCAGTTCATTCGTGACTGTGGTGCGAGCTAAAAAAGGGACCCCCCCCCATACCATGTGTGATTTGCACAAAGAAGAGCAGCGTGCAGTGATTCTTCTTTTGTAGTCTGAGGGTGTACCCGGTGCTGAGACTTTGTGCTCAGTATGAAGAAAGTGTTTTCAATTATGGGCGATGAAGTGTGTAAAATGGCCAGAGAAGTTTAAGGAAGGTCGCACACGTGTTCAAGAAGGAGCCGGACGCCCGTCCACGGCACGGCTTGATGAGAAACGTGCGCTCGCTCCTCCTGCCCATGCTGTCTGCACTGTTAACGCATCGCCTGTATAGTCCCGATCTCGCTCCACCTGACTTTGACCGGGTCGGTCCCCTGAAAGCAGCCCTTCGAGGATGAAGATTCACTCCTGATGAAGATTTGAAGACAGTGCCTTGCAGCTCAGCCTAAAAGTGAATACGAAAGCTTGCCGGCAGATGGACAAAGTGTATTTAAAAGCGAGGAGATTATGTGGAAAAAGGACCTGTTTGTCTTTTCTAAAATAAATTCTTCAGCCAGAGTGCGGACCATTTTTGGCTCACTCTCATATATACAGCATACCTTAAAATCCTTCAAGATTTCTACTGTGCAAAGACTTTGCAGTACTTGAAATTCTGCATATGATGAAGAAAAAAAAGATATATTCTAATTTCGCCTAATTCGATTTGATCCTAGATTCTGGACGTCTATATTACAGAACACTATGTTTTTACGATTTTAAATAAACTTGGCTAATAATTTAGTAAAAATGCGTTCCCCATCTCTAATTGTTTCATCAATATTTACAGTTTCTTCATGCCTTTTACACACAATGTAATTTATGTACTCATGATTTTTTTCTCTCTCCTTTTTATGTTTATTTTCATACACGCATACACTTTCCTCAATACGACCCTGATTCTACTTAGAAGCACTCGGTTAATATGAAGACTCAGAAGACATGCAAGCTGGACACAGAGGTACACAATTAAACATGATTAAGAGTTTGAGATTCCCTGCCCAGAGTGTTTTGCGTACTTGGCCATAAGTTAAGCCGTTTTTAAACCTGGGTAATGTTTAGCATGTGCATTTGGAGAGATAGAGGGCAGAAATGCACGTCGATGATTTATCTAAGTGATTAATGAAGATTGATGAAATGAGTTCAGCAAATTCAATTGATAGGGAAAAAAATAGCAGATTGACTCCCGAATGCCTTATTGTGGTCATATTGCTTTTTTTCATTAGGGGCCCATGTGTTGTGCCGGTCACGATCAGACCACCATCACAAAGGTTGGACAGGACCTCCGGCTTCTTACCTCTGATGTGGATTCTGAGCTGGAGCGCTGGGAGAACCAGGAGCACGAGGTGGTCCGACACTGTCAGAGCATCTCCAGCTTGGCATACTCCATTTACCTCTTTATCAGGTACTGAACGATGGTCCTGTTCACCTGTCCGAATGTTATCCAGGAAGAGTAATCTAAAATAATGAGACCTGTTGTCTTTTCAGAGGTGGACAAATCAGAAGTCTGTGAGCATGCTCATTATTACCATCGCTATGATTTTAATTTTAATTAAGAAATATTACCATGAGATGCATCTTAGCTCCAAGTCGTGGTCGTGCACCAATGCTAAGCACGCAGAGTTCGAGTCTCATTTGGACCATCGGTTGGGTATTAATTGGGTCTTGAAGTCGTTCATGCAAAATTGTGGTTAATTACCATCAAAGTAATTCTAACTTTTAAGAACAATCTAATAACAATGTTGTCCCATTGACCGTAAGGTTGCACAAATTAATGTCTCATTATTGAATTGAATGTCAAATTAAAATGATTATTTTTTAAAACTCCAGGGCCCGTAGTCACAAAGCTAGTGACAAAATTCTAAGATAATTCCTAGAATTGTGACATTTTCTTAGAATGTCCCCTTAAATTTAGGACTAACTCTTAAAGTAAAGATTAAAATGATTCATGGAACATTTAAGAGACTTTTAAGAGGCTTGAGAGTTTCTATAGCAGAGGACACAATGGCGCAAAGCTAAAAGTAAACACTGCTCTTCTGTACAATGTGGTTTTCTTGTTGTCTTCCTTCCTTCCATCATCTGGCTTTGTAAAACAGACGGATGAGGTTTAGCGTCCAGAATTGCTGCAGAGATTGAAGGCATGGGAGGTCCGCCTGTCAGTGCTCAGACCGTACGCCGCACACTGCATCAAATTGCCCTGCATGGTTGTCGTCCTAAAAGGAAGCCTCTTCTAAAGATGATGCACAAGAAAGCTCGCAAACAGTTTGCTCCAGACACGCAAACTAAGGACCAGGGTTACCGGAACCATGTCCTGTGGTCTGATGAGACCAAGATTTGGTTCAGATGGTGTCACGTGTCTGTGGCGGCAACCAGGTGAAAGTACCTTGCAGGTGAAACCAGGTGAAAGACACAGTGTGTCTTGCTGACCGTCAAACACGGTGGTGGGAGTGTCATGATCTGGGGCTGCATGAGTGCTGCTGGCATTGGGGAGCTACAGTTCTTTGAGGGAAACATGAAGTCTAACATGTATTGTGACATACTGAAGCAGAGCACGATCCCCTCCCTCCGGAAACTGGGCCGCAGAGCAGCGTTCCAGCATGATAATGACCCCAAACACACCTCCAAGACGAACACTGGCTTGCTAAAGAGGCTGAGGGTAAAGGTGATGGACCTAAACCCCATAGAACACCTCTGGGGCATCCTGAGAAGGAAGGTGGAGGAGCACAAGGTGCCAAATGTCCACCACCTCCGTGATGTTGTGCTGGATGAGTGAAGGAGGATCCCAGTGGCAACCTGTGAAGCTCTGGTGAACTCCATGGCCAAGAGAATTCACGCCGTGCTGGAAAATGATGGTGGCGACACAAAATATTGACATTTCACATTTTCACTTAGGGGTGTACTCACTTTTGTTGCCAAAGGTTCAACTATTATTGGCTGTATTTTTAGTTATTTTGAGAGAACAATACATTTACACTGCTATACAAACTTTACACTGACTACTTTTCATTGTGTCAAAGAGTCATTTATGCAGTGTTGTCCTATGAAAAGATAAAACTAAATATTTGCAGAGATGCGAGGGGTGTACTTACTTTTGTGACATACTGTACGTAACTGCTTTGTGCTGAACCTGATTTTTCTCAGTTTACAGTGTTTCCAAATACTTGCATGTTCCTAATTTTCAAAAGATGTGTGCATGTGAATTAATCCGCACACACACACACACACACACACACACACACACACACACACACACACACACACACACACACACACACACACAAATAAATAAAAAATCGATGGTCAGACAAACTGCATCTCGGGTCAGGGTGCGTAGCGCAGAAAGAAGTGCAATTCATCTGCTTGTCACTGGCTACTGATTTGTCCACCTCTCCACCTCGTCTTATTTTTCTCTTGTCTCACTTCTCAGTGATGAGGATCTACAGATGTTCCATTAATTCCTTTTTTTTTTTTTTTTTGTGATTAAGGGGGGAAGGCTTGTCGAAGACCACGTTGGACCTTTTCCACCAAGCTGAGGCAGGTCATCTAACTCAATTGTCTGGCCGTTTTTCCTTTTCAGCACCCCAGCTCAGGTCACTAAGACAGATGAAGTCCCTGGTAAAGACAGATCGATATGTTATTAAAAGCAGCAGTCATTGTTTGTCTGTAAGACACTCCATCTCGGCCTTCGGCTCCGGGGTTTCCGCAGAGAGCTGGCGGGGAAACTGCTGAGCATGGTGGTGTGAGCTGTGGGCCCGCTGCCAACTTCGCAACTTTCCCCACAACAGGCACTGTCCTGGGAGAATGAGAGGATCTGCTTAGGTACATAATAAACAGCTCTGCTAAGGACATTTAAAACCTCAGCACACACTGCAGTCTTTCACTGCTAATAAGACCTACTCCCAGGATTCAATTATTTATTTATAAACCTACTGCAGTCAATCCATAGGCTTCGGGGGACTACGGTGGCGGCGTTTCCCAGGAGAAGACCAGACGAGGAACGCTTAATTTTTTTTTTTTAGGAATTATTTGTTTGGTCCATGCCCTCTAAAGTGAAAATGCCTGCTAAGGTCAGCTGCCTAGGCAGGTTATTTAGCCATCATATCTTTCTAGCATATTATTATTTTACAGGCTAATAATACATTCAACATTAACAGGGGGAAAAAGTTAAAAATGTAGTCCAATTTTAAGTCTTTGTCAGGTCTGTAAACATTACATCACCCAAAGCTGAGGTGAAAATGTATTCCAGCATTTTCAATCATCTCTATTTACTGCATTTGCAGTTTATGGGCGACGAACATGAGCAAAGTTTACAACAACAACAACAACCACAACAACAAATGTTCATCCTCGAAATATTTTTTATTTCAGTCTAAAGAAAAATCGAAAAGGAAAAAGACAGTTATGCTTAATAGACTGGAGAATTTACAAAAGCATTATACAAATATTCGTTTATTATCATTATTATATTAGGTAATTTACATAGGAAAATGATAAATAAGGGTCAATTAAATTAATATTGTAAATAGTACTGTCCTTTATTTCTAGCCATGTTTAATATTGTTGCGTGACACATCAAACTTATTGGGAATTTCACAAGAAAAACAATGGTGTGCTTGGTTTTAACACAACTTTATTCTTTCATGAGTTATTTACAAGTTTCTGACCACTTATAAAATGTGTTCAATGTGCTGCCCATTGTGATGGATTGTCAATGCAACCCTCTTCTCCCACTCTTCACACACTGATAGCAACACCGCAGGAGAAATGCCAGCACAGGCTTCCAGTATCCGTAGTTTCAGGTGCTGCACATCTCGTATCTTCACACCATAGACAATTGCCTTCAGATGACCCCAAAGATAAAAGTCTAAGGGGGTCCGATCGGGAGACCTTGGGGGCCATTCAACTGGTCTGACACTAACCCACATTGGATAGATCCCTCCAAGACTGTTGGAACAAAAAAAGTGATGGTACGGTGTGGTATATGGGGTACAAAGATAGCGGGGCCATTCTTCATCAATGGAAACCTCAAGGCCACTGGATATTTGAAATTGCTACATGATGATGTGTTTCCCTCTTTATGCACTGAAGCTGGCACGTTCCCTGAGTTTTTCCAGCAAGATGGTGCACCACCACATTATGGGTGTCAGGTCCGAGCATTCCTAGATGAACAGTTTCCTGAAAAGTGGATTGGTCGTCGTGGGCCAGTTGAATGGCCCCCAAGGTCTCCCGATCTGACCCCCTTAGACTTTTATCTTTGGAGTCATTTGTGCCGTGGGATACATACAGTCCAGACGCAACACAGGATAAGCAATCAGAAAGGAAAACGGATGCACGGATGTTTATTATTAATAAATAAAATTTAACCTTTTTTCCCCTTTTATGTCGTATAGAGCTTAAGTTACAAAAAAGATCCGTGTGTGTTTCTGAATAATGACAGTACGTCACATCAGGACTAAGGATTTGAGATGATGATTGTGTCTAATTTAAAACATGTATTTCCAGGTTCTGTCAGAATTGGGTCTGCAGCTGTGCTCCTTCCTGCAGTCGTTCTCCGTACAGGTGAAATGCACTATTCATCTCTCAGACATACTCAAACCCACCCCATTACCCTCACGCTTTCATTCAGGACCTGTAACAATCGTCATCAATCTCCAGGACAGAAATGAAGTTATCAGCAGATACATTTCCATGGACCCTAGTATTCCAGTAATAATAAAATAATATGCATTATGGTAATAATAATGGCATCATACTGTATAAACAGCTTAATCTGACCTTCTTTGGCCCGATCAGAGTTACATTTCGACCAGAATGAGGGGTGGGATAAACGTTTTGATGATCTGGTCAGTATGTAAATATTAGCCGTGTAAAGACTTGATCTGATTGTTTCGCTTTTGGCTGAAGAAGTATTCTGTCTGGGAACATTGGCTGACTTGGCAAATTTTGCTTTCTTTCCTGCTCAGTAAACAATGTGAGAACACTTGTCTCTTGCTCGTGTTTGTTCACGTTCTTCGTCTGGGTCTCTGGCCGAAGAAAGAACACAGACTGTCTCTGCGTCTCTCACGCAGTAAAGCAGTAAAGCAGTAAAGCAGAGTTCTGGTAACCAATCATAACGCAGTGAACGGCATTTATTGGGAACGATAGGAAGTCTAATCTAACCTACTGTAAAAGTTGGAGAAAAAAATAACCTACTTCGTCTGTTCTATTTCTACGCGGATGATTTTCTGGTAGAGGTGGGATGTCTGTTTAATTCACAAATATAAATTCTCCAATAATCAAACTGAAAAAAATACAGTTTATACTCAGCTAGTTACTGTAAATAGCAGAAAAAAGTTTCAAATTTAGCCAAGTAGAGTTTTATATCAGGTGATGAAACTAAACAGGCCGAGGTGGTTGATGATCAGGATTGAAATGAATATACATTATGAACTTATAATATTTATAGTAAATCCATAAGTAGCAGCTACTTTTAGACAGGCGTTTATATTGTTGAGTGGAATTAGATGGGAATATTTAATTGTACAGTATGGGTTAATTAAGTAAGTGTGTGTGTGTGTGTGAGAGAGAGAGAGAGTGTGTGTGTGTGTGTGGAACCTCAGTTAGTGACCAGTTTCAGTTTTTTTCCCTATGAAGTATATTTTACTTTTGATTCATTTTGTTTATATCGCAAAATATAAAAGAAAGTATGAAAAAGCCTTGATTGAACAAAAATAATCTAGCATTAAATATAAAAATACCGTACTGTTCACTTGACATTAGGGAACGGAGCAGGTCAGTGTTTAGTTCGTACGCGGCAGCCGTTTTCACTAAAAATCTATCTAGGGACTTTTATTGATTTATTTTTTCTTTCTGCGCTGCACAACTGTCTTAAAGTAAGACACCACGTTCTGGTTCATAAGGTGTAGCGTTCTGTTCGCCACCGTTCTGTTCGGATGATAGTGCTCGGCAAAGGCTTGGACGTCACTCCACTTTGCACAAAATTCATTTAGCATGTGTGCAATCCACATATAAAAATATTGAAATATTAAAACCGTCCTGTTTTATCTCACAGCTGCTAGATGAGGAGAAAGCGCTCCTGACGTCCGAGACGGAGAAACTGACAGCTTTTTGTCAGCAGCTACAAATATGTGCCAAATCTGCTGTCCAGGGAAAGAGTGCCACGTTCCAGAAGGTACAGTAACATGCTGCTGAAAGCAACACAGGAACCTGTATAAATGAAGGCGAATTGCCTAAAAACGTATTTTTATGCAGTATTAACATTCTCTCTCAAAAAGCTATTGGATGAAACTAATACAAAAGTCGTCATCGTTGAAACTGTAGATAATTATACCGTTGAATTGCCCAGAAATTTACTATAATGTATTAAATAAACGCCAAACAAAATGCACAAATGTACACCCTCACAAACACTCTTTGCAGAAACGAAATGTCTTTTGTAATAAGTGTTATTATACTCTATGTGTCTTGTAACTTTTATGTTTATTTATATCTCATGTTAAACTATAATTTCGTAAAACTGAAACACTGTTTAAACAGAATATTAGCATAGCCAGCAATTGAAATATTCATGGTGCATGGCTCAACTCTCTATAGTCGTCTGTAAAAGTTAGTGCCCCCCTCATTTAGTTCTATGTATTTTTGTGTGAAAACATTGTCTCGGTTTTAGGCAAAAACAACCATTTCTTTTTCACTGTGCAATTTTTTCCCCCTAACAAGAATGAAGACAAAAAAAAAAAAAAAAAAACCGCATGTGGGCAATACTAAGTATCCCATGTAGATCCAGCTTTAGCAGCAATAACATGAAGTCATCGTTTTCCTATATGACTTGTATCAGTCGCTCACATCAGTTTGGTCCATTCTTTCATTGAGGCCTGTGCACAGCTCAGTTACGGTCCTTCCACGGCATTTCAATTAGATCAAGTATTTTTGTTTTTATAATTAAAAAAAAAAAATCTTGTATCATATGTGACCACGTGCTCAGAACAAGAAGCGAGAGCCGGACCTTTCTGTGCCTCCCCCGCAGCCCTTGTGGACATTATATAGTAGCTACTGCAGAGAAAACAATTACACCTGTACCAACCTGCCTCAGTGACCATCTGTCATAGCAACTAAGGATTGTTCTCTCAGGGCGGACATGATTGCTTTTCTGAAACATGGGCCCAAACAACCAATGTATTTTTGGAAAGTTGGTCATCGGACGAACAATCGGTCTGTTTCTCCTCTGATTTCGCGCAGGTGGAATCGACTCTACACAACACCAAAGGCGTGATGACAGCGGTGATGTCTCTCCTTCCGCTTTGTAATAAACTCCTCAGAAAGGTACCGTGACCAGAGAACCAGAAATCCAGAATGTTTTATCACGGCTTTGTGCACACTTTTAATTTCGCCATGTTTGTGTATTTGAATACGTTTGTGACCCTGATTGGTCTTTGATCATATCTACTGTATTAAATTCTGTACTGTTACTTTTGCTAAAACAAATAGTTCTCTGAATGCAAATGCTAAATGCTGAATGTAATATTTAAAGACGCCTGTGAAATACCTTTTAGCTCAGTGTAAAATGCATAGGATTAAATTAAAAAAAAAACAGAATGAATGTTATAGATGTATAAGTAGTAAATTCTGACATTACTATGAAACAGATTTGAAACTATGCAAAATCCCAGAATTACTTTTGAACCGTTCTTCATGATGACTGAGACCGGGCTGAAAAAGTGTACTTGAGGATAAAAAAGACTTGCTGAGAATCTTAAACCTGTAAAAAGGAGAGATACACTTAGTTTTTAAGGCAGACCTTACTATATAATATATATAACTTAAAACCACTCCATAAAATCCTCTCCAACACATGATTAGGATTTTCAATAGGGTTCAGTTCAAGTCCCTCTTTCACAATTAGAATTTCTTAATATGCCTGTACCATCAGGGAACTACACTATTATCCAGGGTTAGGCTGCTCATTCAGTACATTCAGGTCGTCAGCTGACTTCATTTTATTTCCACATAACGTTGCTGAGCCGAGACCGGACCAACTGAAGCAATCCCAGATCATAACACTGATCCTCCAGGATCATTCCGGAATAGGGTCAATCTGGACTCATCAGACCACAGCACCTTTTGCTGTAAAGTCAATTTTTTTTTCATAGAAAATTATAGCCTTTTCCCTAATTAGTTTAACTTTTTTGGTTTTCTTATGGCTGCACGGCTGTTTAACCCCAGGACTGTGAGTTCTGACAGTTCTGCACTAGGTATTAAGGTATTAATAATGTGTTAATCAGTTCCTAGTCATTTTAGCAATCTCCTTATACAGTGGAACCTTGGATTACGAGCATAATTCGTTCCGGAAGCGGGCTCGTATTCCAAAACACTCGTAAACCAAATCGAATTATCCCATAAAAAATAATGAATCACGAATCGTGACAGAGCGGAGTTTTCTGTGTAAATAAAGCGCGTGTGTGCAGCCGGGGAGAGTGTGTGTGTGTGTGTGTGTGTGTCAAATTATTCGTTATACAGCCCAAAACAATAAATATATAAAAATTATTAATACAATATATAAAGTAAAAATAAAACTAATTAACCTGCAGTTAATATTTAAAAATATAGAGATAAGTGTTTCCGTTTGTGCGTGCAGGCGCCGGGTATTTGTATGTGTGTGTGTGTGTGTGTGTGTGTGTGTGTGTGTGTGGCATTAGCCCCTCGCCTCGTTTTAAACATTAAAACTCCTCCTCCCTCTTCCCACCTCGCTTTTTAAGTTTCACAACTAACATACACAATGCAAACACTGTTTTAACGGGGGAAAAAAAAAGAAATTTCTCTAATGATACTCGCGTGAGCATACTAACGGAATCATTGCTGTAAAGTAAAAAATAAAAAAATTACAAATGAACCAGCACCTTACCTTTGAAAAGAATCGCGACGCATCTGAGTTTTCTGTGTAAATAAAGCGCGTGCACAGCCGGGGAGAGTGTGTGTGTGTGTGTGTGTCAAATTATGCGCGCGCACACACAAAGTACATATGAGTACACATGAGTAAAGTGTGTGTGTGTGTGGGGGGGGGGAGGGCACAGTGTCAAGTTACGCGTGCGCACACATATAGGATTACCCATAATTCCGCAGCGCAAGAGAGAGAAAAATCATTGGCTCAGTTGTGATCACTTGCCGCTCGGTGTTAAAATAAAAGTCGCATGCGTGATAACTGATACTCAGCATTCGTAAACTAATACTTACTCGGTTTCCAATTAAAAATGTATTCAAAATCTTTGCTCGGTTTGCGGAACACTCGTAAACCACGTTACTCGCAATCCGAGGTTCCACTGTATAATATCCTGTATTCTGGAACACAGTAACAGGTTTTCCACAACCAGGGAATACGTCTTCTGACACTGCCGTTTAAGATGCTGTATAGTGCATCACTCATCGTCTATATCGCTTCATCCTGTATTCAGGGTCACAGGGTGCCTGGAGCCTATCCCAGAAGGCACGAGGCAGGGTACACCGTGGACAGTGCCAATCCATCGCAGGGCACACACACATACACACATTCACACACTACAGGCAATTTTGGGAACGCCAATTAGCCTAATCTGCATGTTTTTGGACTATGGGAGGAAACTGGAGTACCCGGAGGAAAACCACCAAGCACGGGGAGACCATGCAAACTCCATGCACACAGAGACGGGAATCGAACCCGGACCCTGGAGGTGCAAGGCGACAGTGCTAACCACTACACCACCACATATAGTGCATTAGCAAAACGGTTTGCTATTAAAAACATCGCTATACGCTGAAACATAATCCAATCAAATGCTCTTAAGCAATTTAAAACGTAAATCCGTATGGTGGCTTTTTTTTTCTTTTTTTTTTTTTTGTCGACTTTATCACTTTATTAGCAGACATTTATAATTTGCCACATCTATGTTTAAACACAACACAAAATGAGTTGATGATTATGATGAACAGTTGATGATGTTTTGCTTCTCCTTTCCTCTCCATGTCTTTGTGTCAGTGTAAATCCGAGAGCAGCAGTCTGGATTCCCCTCAGGCCTGGAGGGAGAGGCAGCACACGCCGGTTAAAGACGACGCACTGAATGGCAAAAGCTCCAACGGCTTCAGGGTCAAACCCCTGGAGCAGCACATGGCCAATCTCACCTTCCTAGAGAGCAAGTAGCTCGGAGCCCTTCCAGCCCCGATAAAGGCTAATGAAACCTGGAGTATTATCCTACACACACATGCACACTTGCTTTGTATTGTGCAGTGGCTCCTGGCATTCCTGCTGCACTAACTCGCACACAAAAAGGTCCGAAAGTCTCTTTCCCCAAGAACTGTTTTTATTTCGGAATTGTATTTATATTTCCCAACTTAGGGTTCTCTTCACTAAAGTATGATTTATAAAAAAATAAAAAGATTTAGCACCAATATTAAATGCTTTAGAGAGGATAAAATGTAGAAGACGGCACCAATAAGTTGTGTTCGAGTAATGTTGTTATGGACAGGAGTGTTCTTAGAATTGTTTTTTTTTTTTTTCCCCAGTTGAAAACCTGCCACTTTAATAAAGAATTGAGGTACTGCGATGCAGACTGAGGTTCGGTGAGAGCTATGAACGCGGCTGAGATTTTAGAATATGGTTTGTAAGATAAAATAGGAATCATAACAATGGTAATGTTTTTTTACGTTTCCGGCATTTGGCAGACGCCTGTATCCAGAGCGACTTGGGCTCAACAGTGCCAACTCGTGACGCTGCAGTTTGAACCTAGGACCTTCTGTTCATCACCTTAACCTTTGAGCTACTCCTTTTTCTCAGTGATGTGGATTTTTCCGGAGCATCCCCACAAACGAATGATTCATCCACATTTAGTTTTTTTTTTAGCTTAACTGAAAGAACATGCACTACCGCTCAAAAGTTTGGGATCACTTGCACATTTCTTTGTTTTTGTTTAGTGATTTATTTCCTACATTCTACAACAATACTGGGGATTTCAAAACTATGAAATAAAACACATGGAATCATGGAATTATGTAACAACAACATGCCCATCCTGTCCAGGGTATTCCCTGCTTTGTGCACTAAGCCTACGCGACCCTGTATACAGGACACAGCGGTGTAGACGAGCAGTGAGTGAGGTCGGCCTTTCTGGAATAGTTTTTTTTGTGCATTTGTAAAAACCCATCAAGTACCATGATGAAACTGGCTCTCATGAAGACCTTCCCAGCAAAGCAAGAACAAAACGTATCTCTGCTGCAGTGGAGAAGTTCATTTAGAGTCACCAGCCACCACCAATTAACAACCAGCACCTCAGATCAGAACCGTTATGAAGGATTCACAGGGCATAAACAGCAGACGCATCTCAATATCAAATGTTCAAAGGAGATTTTTGTGTATCTTGGATAAACGCCTTCAGCATTATTTTACAATGGAGAAAGAAATAAAAATCAGGAACGACCACAGAGTTAGAAAGTGATCGCAAACTTTGGAGCCGTAGTAGTGTACAGTTCCCTTGCCCCCCCCCCCCCCAATATCACGATTTGCACTATCGTTCGATATCGGACGTTTATTAAGGCCGTCATCCGGTGATAAATGAGAACATTGCTTGTAGAAAGTTGAATACACATTCCAATAACAAAAAAAGATAAAAAAAAATGAAGGTGATAGAGAAGATATTAAGATACCATAATAATTTTTTATGTAAGAAATTCTTAACTTTAAGATAAAATGTTTATCTATTTATAAAATGAAATGCTGTATTGGTGTTTTAAGCATTTACGAAATAAAAACAGTTCTCTTGAGACTTTTGGATTTTTGCGGCAGAGACACCAAAACAAGCCTGTTTTTTTTTTCTTTCTTTTCTCTCCCTTTCTCTTCACACGAATCAGTGCATGTTGTTCGGTCGATTCCAAATCACCCTGCTGTTTACTACTGCTGAAAAAGCTTTTCAAGCTATTTTTCACCAAGTGATATATATATACAGTATATATATCATGGTAACAGATAGAAGAGAAGTCAGTTTCATTAGTTTTAGTGTAGGACACTGATGCACTGTATTTAATGTATCTGCCTCATCCATGCATCGACGCCAAATATGTCCAGTTTCGGTCGTCTCTCAGGCCGGGGTGCGAGTCAGCGTGTCACGTTTTCAACGTGCCGAAAATGACTGCGTTCCCAAAAAGCAGTGCTGAAGAATGTCACTTTAGTTAAAAAAAACAAAAGAAAAAAAGTGACCTTTATGGTATTAAAAGCAAGTTTTGTTTGTGTATTTGTAGTAACAGTAACTGCCTCCTCATATGGACTGTCCTGTAGGTCACTGTGATTTCGTACCGTTACTTGAAACATGAAGCGCGCCGTGCTCCGGTACAGCAACAACTCCAAGCGGTCAGGATGAAGACTTTCTAGAAATCAAAACTGCTGTATTCTTAGGAGCGACCAGTTCACACGTCACGATCTCGCGTTTCCTTTCCGCCTCACTTATTACGATCAGAAGCCGAGCCCAAAAAAAAAAAAAAAAAGTGTCGGGTCATGTGCGCGAGCTTTCAGAACACGCTTGTAATTGTCGTTCCATGAACATTGCAGTCAAAACTGTAAACTGTATTGAAAGTAGTTTTGGACCATTTGGATCCTTTTGACAGTTAAATGATTGTTAAACAAAGAACGCCTAAATATACATTATTTTTCTTACGATGTGGACAGTGTCACTTATTTGTGTGTGTGT
>QNUK01001866.1:0-25004 GCA_013621035.1 Clarias magur | reverse complement strand
CCTATAGGTTCAAGGACTGACTTGTTAATTTTCAGGGAGGAAGAATATATCTTGAGCAGTGTTGCGTTTCAGGAGGGACATCTTTCTTGCTCACATAGAAAAACTGTCAAGCTGGCCCGTACGGGGATCGAACCCGCGACCTTGGCGTTATTAGCACCACGCTCTAACCAGCTGAGCTAACCGGCCAAGACAGCAAGTGACCAGCATGTCTCAGATCCTCCAACCCCTAAGGAATCTCATCTTGTTTTCACATGGAAATCTAAATCGCGCCATCATTAATACGAATCCTTAATCAATGACCTTATAAGCAACTGACCTTACCTGCTTGTGGTTCTGATAATCTTGTCTAAAATCCCACTAACAGTCTTTGAAAAATGCCTCAGAATGAGGAAGGAGGAACCACAATAGATTAGGTAGATGGCATCAACAGAATGCTTGAAAACCTCATCACATTGTGACAAACTGACATGAAAATTCCACCTAAGATAGACATATATGTGCCATCCTCTAAGGTCCTGAGCTTACTTACTGGTTCTGTTACACATGGGGACTCGAAATTCAAGCATCTGCTCTGAGAGACCACTATTACGCATCATTTAACCAACTGTTCTAAATCAATACCCAATCATCAAATTGCTGTATCTGAAGAAAGAGTTGAAGGGCATGCCGTAAGATGAGGTCATTGGTTGAACTGAAATTTGAGTGAACAGGTAATAATAGTCTTAAACTTGTGTATAAGTGTCGCATCATCCACTCATGAACAGCACTATTAATCTTTTACTATCAAGTTGTTCTAAGCCAGTAATCAGGACAAAAAAGGTTCCTTAACATCAGCTCAGCAAAACCAAATCATAGCCCCATGACCCCAGGTTTGGAGACTAGGGACGTTCAACTGACTTAAGTGTTGAACAAACATTAGTGTCTGATACACACCATGAAAAATAATACAACCCAGAAATCCAGCATGGTAAGGGGATTTAGCTCAAGTGGTAGAGCGCTCGCTTAGCATGTGAGAGGTAGCGGGATCGATGTCTGCATTCTCCAGTACACCCACGGACCCAGAGAGTGTGCCTATAGGTTCAAGGACTGACTTGTTTATTTTCAGGGAGGAAGAATATATCTTGAGCAGTGTTGCATTTCAGGAGGGACATCTTTCTTGGTCACATAGAAAAACTGTCATGCGGGCCCGTACGGGGATCGAACCCGCGACCTTGGCGTTATTAGCATCACGCTCTAACCAGCTGAGCTAACCGGCCAAGACAGCAACTGACCAGCATGTCTCAGATCCTCCAACCCCTAAGGAATCTCATATTGTTTTCACATGGAAATCGAAATCGCACCATCATTAATACGAATCCTTAATCAATGACCTTATAGGCAACTGACCTTACCTGCTTGTGGTTCTGATCATCTTGTCTAAAATCCCTTAACAGTCTTTGAAAAATGCCTCAGAATGAGGAATGAGGAAGGAGGAACCACAATAGATTAGGTAGATGGCATCAACAGAATGCTTGAAAACCTCATCACATTGTGACAAACTGACATGAAAATTCCACCTAAGATAGACATATATGTGCCATCCTCTAAGGTCCTGAGCTTACTTACTGGTTCTGTTACACATGGGGACTCGAAATTCAAGCATCTGCTCTGAGAGACCACTATTACGCATCATTTAACCAACTGTTCTAAATCAATACCCAATCATCAAATTGCTGTATCTGAAGAAAGAGTTGAAGGGCATGCAGTAAGATGAGGTCATTGGTTGAACTGAAATTTGAGTGAACAGGTAATAATAGTCTTAAACTTGTGTATAAGTGTCGCATCATCCACTCATGAACAGCACTATTAATCTTTTACTATCAAGTTGTTCTAAGCCAGTAATCAGGACAAAAAAGGTTCCTTAACATCAGCTCAGCAAAACCAAATCATAGCCCCATGACCCCAGGTTTGGAGACTAGGGACGTTCAACTGACTTAAGTGTTGAACAAACATTAGTGTCTGATACACACCATGAAAAATAATACAACCCAGAAATCCAGCATGGTAAGGGGATTTAGCTCAAGTGGTAGAGCGCTCGCTTAGCATGCGAGAGGTAGCGGGATTGATGCCGGCATTCTCCAGTACACCCACGGACCCAGAGATTGTACCTATAGGTTCAAGGACTGACTTGTTAATTTTCAGGGAGGAAGAATATATCTTGAGCAGTGTTGCGTTTCAGGAGGGACATCTTTCTTGCTCACATAGAAAAACTGTCAAGCTGGCCCGTACGGGGATCGAACCCGCGACCTTGGCGTTATTAGCACCACGCTCTAACCAGCTGAGTCCTCAGGTTCAAGGCCTGAGGGTGTTGAGGTGCATGCAGTAAGATGAGGTCATTGGTTGGCCTGACATTTGAGTGAACATGTAATAATAGTCTTAAACTTGTGTATGAGTGTCGCATCATCCACTCATGAACAGCACTATTAATCTTTTATTATCAAGTTGTTCTAAGCCAGTAATCAGGACAAAAAAGGTTCTTTAACATCAGCTCAGCAAAACCAAATCATAGCCCCATGACCCCAGGTTTGGAGACTAGGGACGTTCAACTGACTTAAGTGTTGAACAAACATTAGTGTCTGATACACACCATGAAAAATAATACAACCCAGAAATCCAGCATGGTAAGGGGATTTAGCTCAAGTGGTAGAGCGCTCGCTTAGCATGCGAGAGGTAGCGGGATTGATGCCGGCATTCTCCAGTACACCCACGGACCCAGAGATTGTACCTATAGGTTCAAGGACTGACTTGTTTATTTTCAGGGAGGAAGAATATATCTTGAGCAGTGTTGCGTTTCAGGAGGGACATCTTTCTTGCTCACATAGAAAAACTGTCAAGCTGGCCCGTACGGGGATCGAACCCGCGACCTTGGCGTTATTAGCACCACGCTCTAACCAGCTGAGTCCTCAGGTTCAAGGCCTGAGGGTGTTGAGGTGCATGCAGTAAGATGAGGTCATTGGTTGGCCTGACATTTGAGTGAACATGTAATAATAGTCTTAAACTTGTGTATGAGTGTAGCATCATCCACTCATGAACAGCACTATTAATCTTTTACTATCAAGTTGTTCTAAGCCAGTAATCAGGACAAAAAATGTTCCTTAACATCAGCTCAGCAAAACCAAATCATAGCCCGTGACCCCAGGTTTGGAGACTAGGGACGTTCAACTGACTTAAGTGTTGAACAAACATTCGTGTCTGATACACAGCATGAAAAATAATACAACCCAGAAATCCAGCATGGTAAGGGGAATTAGCTCAAGTGGTAGAGCGCTCGCTTAGCATGTGAGAGGTAGCGGGATCGATGCCTGCATTCTCCAGTACACCCACGGACCCAGATAGTGTGCCTATAGGTTCAAGGATTGACTTGTTTATTTTCAGGGAGGAAGAATATATCTTGAGCAGTGTTGCATTTCAGGAGGGACATCTTTCTTGCTCACATAGAAAAACTGTCATGCTGGCCCATACGGGGATCGAACCCGTGACCTTGGCGTTATTAGCACCACGCTCTAACCAGCTGAGCTAACCAGCCAAGACAGCAACTGACCAGCATGTCTCAGATCCTCCAACCCCTAAGGAATCTCATATTGTTTTCACATGGAAATCTAAATCGCGCCATCATTAATATGAATCCTTAATCAATGACCTTATAAGCAACTGACCTTACCTGCTTGTGGTTCTGATCATCTTGTCTAAAATCCCTTAACAGTCTTTGAAAAATGCCTCAGAATGAGGAAGGAGGAACCACAATAGATTAGGTAGATGGCATCAACAGAATGCTTGAAAACCTCATCACATTGTGACAAACTGACATGAAAATTCCACATAAGATAGACATATATGTGCCATGCTCTAAGGTCCTGAGCTTACTTACTGGTTCTGTTACACATGGGGACTCGAAATTCAAGCATCTGCTCTGAGAGACCACTATTACGCATCATTTAACCAACTGTTCTAAATCAATACCCAGTCATCAAATTGCTGTATCTGAAGAGGGTGTTGAGGTGCATGCAGTAAGATGAGGTCATTGGTTGGCCTGACATTTGAGTTTGGAGGTTTGGAACCCCAGGTTTGGAGACTAGGGACGTTCAACTGACTTAAGTGTTGAACAAACATTCGTGTCTGATACACAGCATGAAAAATAATACAACCCAGAAATCCAGCATGGTAAGGGGAATTAGCTCAAGTGGTAGAGCGCTCGCTTAGCATGTGAGAGGTAGCGGGATTGATGCCTGCATTCTCCAGTACACCCACGGACCCAGAGAGTGTGCCTATAGGTTCAAGGACTGACTTGTTTATTTTCAGGGAGGAAGAATATATCTTGAGCAGTGTTGCATTTCAGGAGGGACATCTTTCTTGCTCACATAGAAAAACTGTCATGCTGGCCCGTACGGGGATCGAACCCGCGACCTTGGCGTTATTAGCACCACGCTCCAACCAGCTGAGCTAACCGGCCAAGACAGCAACTCACCAGCATGTCTCAGATCCTCCAACCCCTAAGGAATCTCATATTGTTTTCACATGGAAATCTAAATCGCACCATCATTAATACGAATCCTTAATCAATGACCTTATAAGCAACTGACCTTACCTGCTTGTGGTTCTGATCATCTTGTCTAAAATCCCACTAACAGTCTTTGAAAAATGCCTCAGAATGAGGAAGGAGGAACCACAATAGATTAGGTAGATGGCATCAACAGAATGCTTGAAAACCTCATCACATTGTGACAAACTGACATGAAAATTCCACATAAGATAGACATATATGTGCCATGTTCTAAGGGCCTGAGCTTACTTACTGGTTCTGTTACACATGGGGACTCGAAATTCAAGCATCTGCTCTGAGAGACCACTATTACGCATCATTTAACCAACTGTTCTAAATCAATACCCAATCATCAAATTGCTGTATCTGAAGAAAGAGTTGAAGGGCATGCAGTAAGATGAGGTCATTGGTTGGACTGAAATTTGAGTGAACAGGTAATAATAGTCTTAAACTTGTGTATGAGTGTCGCATCATCCACTCATGAAAAGCACTATTAATCTTTTACTATCAAGTTGTTCTAAGCCAGTAATCAGGACAAAAAAGGTTCCTTAACATCAGCTCAGCAAAACCAAATCTAGGCCCGTGACCCCAGGTTTGGAGACTAGGGACGTTCAACTGACTTAAGTGTTGAACAAACATTAGTGTCTGATACACACCATGAAAAATAATACAACCCAGAAATCCAGCACGGTAAGGGGAATTAGCTCAAGTGGTAGAGCGCTCGCTTAGCATGCGAGAGGTAGATTAGGTAGATGGCATCAACAGAATGCTTGAAAACCTCATCACATTGTGACAAACTGACATGAAAATTCCACATAAGATAGACATATATGTGCCATGCTCTAAGGTCCTGAGCTTACTTACTGGTTCTGTTACACATGGGGACTCGAAATTCAAGCAGCTGCTCTGAGAGACCACTATTACGCATCATTTAACCAACTGTTCTAAATCAATACCCAATCATCAAATTGCTGTATCTGAAGAGGGTGTTGAGGTGCATGCAGTAAGATGAGGTCATTGGTTGGCCTGACATTTGAGTTTGGAACCCCAGGTTTGGAGACTAGGGACATTCAACTGACTTAAGTGTTGAACAAACATTCGTGTCTGATACACAGCATGAAAAATAATACAACCCAGAAATCCAGCATGGTAAGGGGAATTAGCTCAAGTGGTAGAGCGCTCGCTTAGCATGTGAGAGGTAGCGGGATCAATGCCTGCATTCTCCAGTACACCCACGGACCCAGAGAGTGTGCCTATAGGTTCAAGGACTGACTTGTTTATTTTCAGGGAGGAAGAATATATCTTGAGGAGTATTGCATTTCAGGAGGGACATCTTTCTTGGTCACATAGAAAAACTGTCATGCTGGCCCGTACGGGGATCGAACCCGCGACCTTGGCGTTATTAGCACCACGCTCTAACCAGCTGAGCTAACCGGCCAAGACAGCAACTCACCAGCATGTCTCAGATCCTCCAACCCCTAAAAAATCTCATATTGTTTTCACATGGAAATCTAAATCGCACCATCATTAATACGAATCCTTAATCAATGACCTTATAAGCAACTGACCTTACCTGCTTGTGGTTCTGATCATCTTGTCTAAAATCCCTTAACAGTCTTTGGAAAATGCCTCAGAATGAGGAATGAGGAAGGAGGAACCACAATAGATTAGGTAGATGGCATCAACAGAATGCTTGAAAACCTCATCACATTGTGACAAACTGACATGAAAATTCCACATAAGATAGACATATATGTGCCATGTTCTAAGGTCCTGAGCTTACTTACTGGTTCTCTTACACATGGGGACTCGAATTTCAAGCATCTGCTCTGAGAGACCACTATTACGCATCATTTAACCAACTGTTCTAAATCAATACCCAATCATCAAATTGCTGTATCTGAAGAAAGAGTTGAAGGGCATGCAGTAAGATGAGGTCATTGGTTGGACTGAAATTTGAGTGAACAGGTAATAATAGTCTTAAACTTGTGTATGAGTGTAGCATCATCCACTCATGAACAGCACTATTAATCTTTTACTATCAAGTTGTTCTAAGCCAGTAATCAGGACAAAAAAGGTTCCTTAACATCAGCTCAGCAAAACCAAATCATAGCCCGTGACCCCAGGTTTGGAGACTAGGGACGTTCAACTGACTTAAGTGTTGAACAAACATTCGTGTCTGATACACAGCATGAAAAATAATACAACCCAGAAATCCAGCATGGTAAGGGGAATTAGCTCAAGTGGTAGAGCGCTCGCTTAGCATGTGAGAGGTAGCGGGATCGATGTCTGCATTCTCCAGTACACCCACGGACCCAGAGAGTGTGCCTATAGGTTCAAGGACTGTATTGTTTATTTTCAGGGAGGAAGAATATATCTTGAGCAGTGTTGCATTTCAGGAGGGACATCTTTCTTGCTCACATAGAAAAACTGTCATGCTGGCCCGTACGGGGATCGAACCCGCGACCTTGGCGTTATTAGCACCACGCTCTAACCAGCTGAGCTAACCGGCCAAGACAGCAACTGACCAGCATGTCTCAGATACCCCGACCCCTAAGGAATCTCATATTGTTTTCACATGGAAATCTAAATCGCGCGATCATTAATACGAATCCTTAATCAATGACCTTATAAGCAACTGACCTTACCTGCTTGTGGTTCTGATCATCTTGTCTAAAATCCCTTAACAGTCTTTGAAAAATGCCTCAGAATGAGGAAGGAGGAACCACAATAGATTAGGTAGATGGCATCAACAGAATGCTTGAAAACCTCATCACATTGTGACAAACTGACATGAAAATTCCACATAAGATAGACATATATGTGCCATGCTCTAAGGTCCTGAGCTTACTTACTGGTTCTGTTACACATGGGGACTCGAAATTCAAGCATCTGCTCTGAGAGACCACTATTACGCATCATTTAACCAACTGTTCTAAATCAATACCCAATCATCAAATTGCTGTATCTGAAGAAAGAGTTGAAGGGCATGCAGTAAGATGAGGTCATTGGTTGGACTGAAATTTGAGTGAACAGGTAATAATAGTCTTAAACTTGTGTATGAGTGTCGCATCATCCACTCATGAACAGCACTATTAATCTTTTACTATCAAGTTGTTCTAAGCCAGTAATCAGGACAAAAAAGGTTCCTTAACATCAGCTCAGCAAAACCAAATCATAGCCCGTGACCCCAGGTTTGGAGACTAGGGACGTTCAACTGACTTAAGTGTTGAACAAACATTCGTGTCTGATACACAGCATGAAAAATAATACAACCCAGAAATCCAGCATGGTAAGGGGAATTAGCTCAAGTGGTAGAGCGCTCGCTTAGCATGTGAGAGGTAGCGGGATCGATGCCTGCATTCTCCAGTACACCCACGGACCCAGAGAGTGTGCCTATAGGTTCAAGGACTGACTTGTTTATTTTCATACAGGAAGAATATATCTTGAGCAGTGTTGCATTTCAGGAGGGACATCTTTCTTGCTCACATAGAAAAACTGTCATGCTGGCCCGTACGGGGATCGAACCCGCGACCTTGGCGTTATTAGCACCACGCTCTAACCAGCTGAGCTAACCGGCCAAGACAGCAACTGACCAGCATGTCTCAGATCCTCCAACCCCTAAGGAATCTCATATTGTTTTCACATGGAAATCTAAATCGCACCATCATTAATACGAATCCTTAATCAATGACCTTATAAGCAACTGACCTTACCTGCTTGTGGTTCTGATCATCTTGTCTAAAATCCCTTAACAGTCTTTGAAAAATGCCTCAGAATGAGGAATGAGGAAGGAGGAACCACAATAGATTAGGTAGATGGCATCAACAGAATGCTTGAAAACCTCATCACATTGTGACAAACTGACATGAAAATTCCACATAAAATAGACATATATGTGCCATGCTCTAAGGTCCTGAGCTTACTTACTGGTTCTGTTACACATGGGGACTCGAAATTCAAGCATCTGCTCTGAGAGACCACTATTACGCATCATTTAACCAACTGTTCTATATCAATACTCAATCATCAAATTGCTGTATCTGAAGAGGGTGTTGAGGTGCATGCAGTAAGATGAGGTCATTGGTTGGCCTGACATTTGAGTGAACATGTAATAATAGTCTTAAACTTGTGTATGAGTGTCGCATCATTCACTCATGAACAGCACTATTAATCTTTTACTATCAAGTTGTTCTAAGCCAGTAATCAGGACAAAAAATGTTCCTTAACATCAGCTCAGCAAAACCAAATCATAGCCCGTGACGCCAGGTTTGGAGACTAGGGACGTTCAACTGACTTAAGTGTTGAACAAACATTAGTGTCTGATACACACCATGAAAAATAATACAACCCAGAAATCCAGTATGGTAAGGGGAATTAGCTCAAGTGGTAGAGCGCTCGCTTAGCATGCGAGAGGTAGCGGGATCGATGCCTGCATTCTCCAGTACACCCACGGACCCAGAGAGTGTGCCTATAGTTTCAAGGATTGACTTGTTTATTTTCAGGGAGGAAGAATATATCTTGAGCAGTGTTGCATTTCAGGAGGGACATCTTTCTTGCTCACATAGAAAAACTGTCATGCTGGCCCGTACGGGGATCGAACCCACGACCTTAGCGTTATTAGCGCCACGCTCTAACCAGCTGAGCTAACCGGCCAAGACAGCAACTCACCAGCATGTCTCAGATCCTCCAACCCCTAAGGAATCTCATATTGTTTTCACATGGAAATCTAAATCGCACCATCATTAATACGAATCCTTAATCAATGACCTTATAAGCAACTGACCTTACCTGCTTGTGGTTCTGATCATCTTGTCTAAAATCCCTTAACAGTCTTTGAAAAATGCCTCAGAATGAGGAATGAGGAAGGAGGAACCACAATAGATTAGTTAGATGGCATCAACAGAATGCTTGAAAACCTCATCACATTGTGACAAACTAACATGAAAATTCCACATAAGATAGACATATATGTGCCATGCTCTAAGGTCCTGAGCTTACTTACTGGTTCTGTTACACATGGGGACTCGAAATTCAAGCATCTGCTCTGAGAGACCACTGTTACGCATCATTTAACCAACTGTTCTAAATCAATACCCAATCATCAAATTGCTGTATCTGAAGAAAGAGTTGAAGGGCATGCAGTAAGATGAGGTCATTGGTTGGACTGAAATTTGAGTGAACATGTAATAATAGTCTTAAACTTGTGTATGAGTGTCGCATCATCCACTCATGAACAGCACTATTAATCTTTTACTATCAAGTTGTTCTAAGCCAGTAATCTCGACAAAAAAAAAGGTTCCTTAACATCAGCTCAGCAAAACCAAATCATATTCCTGACCCCATGTCGGGAGAGACTAGGACCGAACGACTTGTATATAAGGCGTTAACAAACATTCGTCTGATACACAGCATGAAAAAATAATACAAACTCCAGAAATCAATGTTAAGGAAAAGGATTTAGCTCACAAAGAGTGCTCGCTTAGCATGTGAGATGTATGACGACACCAGCATTCTCCAGTACACCCACGGACCCAGAGAGTGTGCCTTCATAGGTTCACACGGTAAATGTTTTCAGGAGCAGGAAGAAGAATATGACGAGCAGTGCTGTATCAGGAGGGACATCTTCGTCATGGCAGCCCGTCATGCTAACTGCGACGATCGAACCCGCGACCTTGGCGTTATTAGCACCACGCTCTAACCAGCTGAGCTAACCGGCCAAAACAGCAAGTGACCAGCATGTCTCAGATCCTCCAACCCCTAAGGAATCTCATATTGTTTTCACATGGAAATCTAAATCACACCATCATTAATACGAATCCTTAATCAATGACCTTATAAGCACCTGACCTTACCTGCTTGTGGTTCTGATCATCTTGTCTAAAATCCCTTAACAGTCTTTGAAAAATGCCTCAGAATGAGGAAGGAGGAAGGAGGAACCACAATAGATTAGGTAGATGGCATCAACAGAATGCTTGAAAACCTCATCACATTGTGACAAACTGACATGAAAATTCCACATAAGATAGACCATGCTCTAAGGTCCTGAGCTTACTTACTGGTTCTGTTACACATGGGGACTCGAAATTCAAGCATCTGCTCTGAGAGACCACTGTTACGCATCATTTAACCAATTGTTCTAAATCAATACCCAATCATCAAATTGCTGTATCTGAAGAAAGAGTTGAAGGGCATGCAGTAAGATGAGGTCATTGGTTGGACTGAAATTTGAGTGAACAGGTAATAATAGTCTTAAACTTGTGTATGAGTGTCGCATCATCCACTCATGAACAGCACTATTAATCTTTTACTATCAAGTTGTTCTAAGCCAGTAATCAGGACAAAAAAGGTTCCTTAACATCAGCTCAGCAAAACCAAATCATAGCCCCGTGACCCCAGGTTTGGAGACTAGGGACGTTCAACTGACTTAAGTGTTAAACAAACATTCGTGTCTGATACACAGCATGAAAAATAATACAACCCAGAAATCCAGCATGGTAAGGGGATTTAGCTCAAGTGGTAGAGTGCTCGCTTAGCATGTGAGAGGTAGCGGGATCGATGTCTGCATTCTCCAGTACACCCACGGACCCAGAGAGTGTGCCTATAGGTTCAAGGACTGTATTGTTTATTTTCAGGGAGGAAGAATATATCTTGAGCAGTGTTGCATTTCAGGAGGGACATCTTTCTTGCTCACATAGAAAAACTGTCATGCTGGCCCGTACGGGGATCGAACCCGCGACCTTGGCATTATTAGCACCACGCTCTAACCAGCTGACCTAACCGGCCAAGACAGCAAGTGACCAGCATGTCTCAGATCCTCCAACCCCTAAGGAATCTCATATTGTTTTCACATGGAAATCTAAATCGCACCATCATTAATACGAATCCTTAATCAATGACCTGATAAGCAACTGACCTTACCTGCTTGTGGTTCTGATCATCTTGTCTAAAATCCCTTAACAGTCTTTGAAAAATGCCTCAGAATGAGGAATGAGGAAGGAGGAACCACAATAGATTAGGTAGATGGCATCAACAGAATGCTTGAAAACCTCATCACATTGTGACAAACTGACATGAAAATTCCACATAAGATAGACATATATGTGCCATGCTCTAAGGTCCTGAGCTTACTTACTGGTTCTGTTACACATGGGGACTCGAAATTCAAGCATCTGCTCTGAGAGACCACTATTACGCATCATTTAACCAACTGTTCTAAATCAATACCCAATCATCAAATTGCTGTATCTGAAGAGGGTGTTGAGGTGCATGCAGTAAGATGAGGTCATTGGTTGGCCTGACATTTGAGTGAACATGTAATAATAGTCTTAAACTTGTGTATGAGTGTCGCATCATCCACTCATGAACAGCACTATTAATCTTTTACTATCAAGTTGTTCTAAGCCAGTAATCAGGACAAAAAAGGTTCCTTAACATCAGCTCAGCAAAACCAAATCATAGCCCCATGACCCCAGGTTTGGAGACTAGGGACGTTCAACTGACTTAAGTGTTGAACAAACATTAGTGTCTGATACATAGCATGAAAAATAATACAACCCAGAAATCCAGCATGGTAAGGGGAATTAGCTCAAGTGGTAGAGCGCTCGCTTAGCATGCGAGAGGTAGCGGGATCAATGCCCGCATTCTCTAGTACACCCACGGACCCATAGATTGTACCTATAGGTTCAAGGACTGACTTGTTTATTTTCAGGGAGGAAGAATATATCTTGACCAGTGTTGCATTTCAGGAGGGACATCTTTCTTGCTCACATAGAAAAACTGTCAAGCTGGCCCGTACGGGGATCGAACCCGCGACCTTGGCGTTATTAGCACCACGCTCTAACCAGCTGAGCTAACCGGCCAAGACAGCAACTGACCAGCATGTCTCAGATCCTCCAACCCCTAAGGAATCTCACATTGTTTTCACATGGAAATCTAAATCGCACCATCATTAATACAGATCCTTAATCAATGACCTTATAAGCAAATGACCTTACCTGCTTGTGCTTCTGATCATCTTGTCAAAAATCCCACTAACAGTCTTTGAAAAATGCCTCAGAATGAGGAATGAGGAAGGAGGAACCACAATAGATTAGGTAGATGGCATCAACAGAATGCTTGAAAACCTCATCACATTGTGACAAACTGACATGAAAATTCCACATAAGATAGACATATATGTGCCATGCTCTAAGGTCCTGAGCTTACTTACTGGTTCTGTTACACATGGGGACTCGAAATTCAAGCATCTGCTCTGAGAGACCACTATTAAGCATCATTTAACCAACTGTTCTAACTCAACACCCAATCATCAAAGTGCTGTATCTGAAGAGGGAGTTGAAGGGCATGCAGTAAGATGAGGTCATTGGTTGGACTGAAATTTGAGTGAACATGTAATAATAGTCTTAAACTTGTGTATGAGTGTCGCATCATCCACTCATGAACAGCACTATTAATCTTTTACTATCAAGTTGTTCTAAGCCAGTAATCAGGACAAAAAAGGTTCCTTAACATCAGCTCAGCAAAACCAAATCATAGCCCGTGACCCCAGGTTTGAAGACTAGGGACGTTCAACTGACTTAAGTGTTGAACAAACATTCGTGTCTGATACACAGCATAAAAAATAATACAACCCAGAAACCCAACATGGTAAGGCGAATTAGCTCAAGTGGTGGAGCGCTCGCTTAGCATGCGAGAGGTAGTCCGCATTCTCCAGTACACCCACGGACCCAGAGAGTGTGCCTATAGGTTCAAGGACTGACTTGTTTATTTTCAGGAAGATAGAATATATCTTGAGCAGTGTTGCATTTCAGGAGGGACATCTTTCTTGCTCACAAAAAAACCCCGCCGTGCTGGCCCTTATGGGGATCGACCCGCTACCTTGGCGTTATTAGCACCACGCCCTAATCAACTGAGCTAACCGGCCAAGACAGCAAGTCACCAGCATGTCTCAGATCCTCCAACCCCTAAGGAATCTCATATTGTTTTCACATGGAAATCTAAATCGCGCCATCATTAATACGAATCCTTAATCAATGACCTTATAAGCAACTGACCTTACCTGCTTGTGGTTCTGATCATCTTGTCTAAAATCCCTTAACAGTCTTTGAAAAATGCCTCAGAATGAGGAATGAGGAAGGAGGAACCACAATAGATTAGGTAGATGGCATCAACAGAATGCTTGAAAACCTCATCACATTGTGACAAACTGACATGAAAATTCCACATAAGATAGACATATATGTGCCATGCTCTAAGGTCCTGAGCTTACTTACTGGTTCTGTTACACATGGGGACTCGAAATTCAAGCATCTGCTCTGAGAGACCACTATTACGCATCATTTAACCAACTGTTCTAAATCAATACCCAATCATCAAATTGCTGTATCTGAAGAGGGTGTTGAGGTGCATGCAGTAAGATGAGGTCATTGGTTGGCCTGACATTTGAGTGAACATGTAATAATAATCTTAAACTTGTGTATGAGTGTCGCATCATCCACTCATGAACAGCACTATTAATCTTTTACTATCAAGTTGTTCTAAGCCAGTAATCAGGACAAAAAAGGTTCCTTAACATCAGCTCAGCAAAACCAAATCATAGCCCCATGACCCCAGGTTTGGAGACTAGGGACGTTCAACTGACTTAAGTGTTGAACAAACATTAGTGTCTGATACACACCATGAAAAATAATACAACCCAGAAAGCCAGCATGGTAAGGGGAATTAGCTCAAGTGGTAGAGCGCTCGCTTAGCATGCGAGAGGTAGCGGGATCGATTCCTGCATTCTCCAGTACACCCACGGACCCAGAGATTGTACCTATAGGTTCAAGGACTGACTTGTTTATTTTCAGGGAGGAAGAATATATCTTGAGCAGTGTTGCATTTCAGGAGGGACATCTTTCTTGCTCACATAGAAAAACTGTCATGCTGGCCCGTACGGGGATCGAACCCGCGACCTTGGCGTTATTAGCACCACGCTCTAACCAGCTGAGCTATCCGGCCAAGACAGCAACTGACCAGCATGTCTGAGATCCTCCAACCCCTAAGGAATCTCATATTGTTTTCACATGGAAATCTAAATCGCACCATCATTAATACGAATCCTTAATCAATGACCTTATAAGCAACTGACCTTACCTGCTTGTGGTTCTGATCATCTTGTCTAAAATCCCTTAACAGTCTTTGAAAAATGCCTCAGAATGAGGAATGAGGAAGGAGGAACCACAATAGATTAGGTAGATGGCATCAACAGAATGCTTGAAAACCTCATCACATTGTGACAAACTGACATGAAAATTCCACATAAGATAGACATATATGTGCCATGCTCTAAGGTCCTGAGCTTACTTACTGGTTCTGTTACACATGGGGACTCGAAATTCAAGCATCTGCTCTGAGAGACCACTATTACGCATCATTTAACCAACTGTTCTAAATCAATACCCAATCATCAAATTGCTGTATCTGAAGAGGGTGTTGAGGTGCATGCAGTAAGATGAGGTCATTGGTTGGCCTGACCTTTGAGTTTGGAGGTTTGGAACCCCAGGTTTGGAGACTAGGGACGTTCAACTGACTTAAGTGTTGAACAAACATTCGTGTCTGATACACAGCATGAAAAATAATACAACCCAGAAATCCAGCATGGCAAGGGGAATTAGCTCAAGTGGTAGAGCGCTCGCTTAGCATGTGAGAGGTAGCGGGATCGATGCCTGCATTCTCCAGTACACCCACGGACCCAGAGAGTGGGCCTATAGGTTCAAGGACTGACTTGTTTATTTTCAGGGAGGAAGAATATATCTTGAGCAGTGTTGCATTTCAGGAGGGACATCTTTCTTGCTCACATAGAAAAACTGTCATGCTGGCCCGTACGGGGATCGAGCCAGCGACCTTGGCGTTATTAGCACCACGCTCTAACCAGCTGAGCTAACCGGCCAAGACAGCAACTGACCAGCATGTCTCAGATCCTCCAACCCCTAAGGAATCTCATATTGTTTTCACATGGAAATCTAAATCGCACCATCATTAATACGAATCCTTAATCAATGACCTTATAAGCAACTGACCTTACCTGCTTGTGGTTCTGATCATCTTGTCTAAAATCCCTTAACAGTCTTTAAAAAAATGCCTCAGAATGAGGAATGAGGAAGGAGGAACCACAATAGATTAGGTAGATGGCATCAACAGAATGCTTGAAAACCTCATCACATTGTGACAAACTGACATGAAAATTCCACATAAGATAGACATATATGTGCCATGCTCTAAGGTCCTGAGCTTACTTACTGGTTCTGTTACACATGGGGACTCGAAATTCAAGCATCTGCTCTGAGAGACCACTATTACGCATCATTTAACCAACTGTTCTAAATCAATACCCAATCATCAAATTGCTGTATCTGAAGAGGGTGTTAAGGTGCATGCAGTAAGATGAGGTCATTGGTTGGCCTGACATTTGAGTGAACATGTAATAATAGTCTTAAACTTGTGTATGAGTGTCGCATCATCCACTCATGAACAGCACTATTAATCTTTTACTATCAAGTTGTTCTAAGCCAGTAATCAGGACAAAAAATGTTCCTTAACATCAGCTCAGCAAAACCAAATCATAGCCCGTGACCCCAGGTTTGGAGACTAGGGAGGTGCAACTGACTTAAGTGTTGAACAAACATTAGTGTCTGATACACAGCATGAAAAATAATACAACCCAGAAATCCAGCATGGTAAGGGGAATTAGCTCAAGTGGTAGAGCGCTCGCTTAGCATGCGAGAGGTAGCGGGATCGATTCCTGCATTCTCCAGTACACCCACGGACCCAGAGATTGTACCTATAGGTTCAAGGACTGACTTGTTTATTTTCAGGGAGGAAGAATATATCTTGAGCAGTGTTGCATTTCAGGAGGGACATCTTTCTTGCTCACATAGAAAAACTGTCATGCTGGCCCGTACGGGGATCGAGCCTGCGACCTTGGCGTTATTAGCACCACGCTCTAACCAGCTGAGCTAACCGGCCAAGACAGCAACTGACCAGCATGTCTCAGATCCTCCAACCCCTAAAAAATCTCATATTGTTTTCACATGGAAATCTAAATCGCACCATCATTAATACGAATCCTTAATCAATGACCTTATAAGCAACTGACCTTACCTGCTTGTGGTTCTGATCATCTTGTCTAAAATCCCTTAACAGTCTTTAAAAAAATGCCTCAGAATGAGGAATGAGGAAGGAGGAACCACAATAGATTAGGTAGATGGCATCAACAGAATGCTTGAAAACCTCATCACATTGTGACAAACTGACATGAAAATTCCACATAAGATAGACATATATGTGCCATGCTCTAAGGTCCTGAGCTTACTTACTGGTTCTGTTACACATGGGGACTCGAAATTCAAGCATCTGCTCTGAGAGACCACTATTACGCATCATTTAACCAACTGTTCTAAATCAATACCCAATCATCAAATTGCTGTATCTGAAGAGGGTGTTAAGGTGCATGCAGTAAGATGAGGTCATTGGTTGGCCTGACATTTGAGTGAACATGTAATAATAGTCTTAAACTTGTGTATGAGTGTCGCATCATCCACTCATGAACAGCACTATTAATCTTTTACTATCAAGTTGTTCTAAGCCAGTAATCTGGACAAAAAATGTTCCTTAACATCAGCTCAGCAAAACCAAATCATAGCCCGTGACCCCAGGTTTGGAGAATAGGGAGGTGCAACTGACTTAAGTGTTGAACAAACATTCGTGTCTGATACACAGCATGAAAAATAATACAACCCAGAAATCCAGCATGGTAAGGGGAATTAGCTCAAGTGGTAGAGCGCTCGCTTAGCATGTGAGAGGTAGCGGGATCGATGCCTGCATTCTCCAGTACACCCACGGACCCAGAGAGTGTGCCTATAGTTTCAAGGATTGACTTGTTTATTTTCAGGGAGGAAGAATATATCTTGAGCAGTGTTGCATTTCAGGAGGGACATCTTTCTTGCTCACATAGAAAAACTGTCATGCTGGCCCGTACGGGGATCGAACCCACGACCTTGGCGTTATTAGCACCACGCTCTAACCAGCTGAGCTAACCGGCCAAGACAGCAACTGACCAGCATGTCTCAGATCCTCCAACCCCTAAAAAATCTCATATTGTTTTCACATGGAAATCTAAATCGCACCATCATTAATACGAATCCTTAATCAATGACCTTATAAGCAACTGACCTTACCTGCTTGTGGTTCTGATCATCTTGTCTAAAATCCCTTAACAGTCTTTAAAAAAATGCCTCAGAATGAGGAATGAGGAAGGAGGAACCACAATAGATTAGGTAGATGGCATCAACAGAATGCTTGAAAACCTCATCACATTGTGACAAACTGACATGGAAATTCCACATAAGATAGACATATATGTGCCATGCTCTAAGGTCCTGAGCTTACTTACTGGTTCTGTTACACATGGGGACTCGAAATTCAAGCATCTGCTCTGAGAGACCACTATTAAGCATCATTTAACCAACTGTTCTAACTCAACACCCAATCATCAAATTGCTGTACCTGAAGAGGGTGTTGAAGGGCATGCAGTAAGATGAGGTCATTGGTTGGACTGAAATTTGAGTGAACATGTAATAATAGTCTTAAACTTGTGTATGAGTGTCGCATCATCCACTCATGAACAGCACTATTAATCTTTTACTATCAAGTTGTTCTAAGCCAGTAATCAGGGCAAAAAAGGTTCCTTAACATCAGCTCAGCAAAACCAAATCATAGCCCGTGACCCCAGGTTTGGAGACTAGGGACGTTCAACTGACTTAAGTGTTGAACAAACATTTGTGTCTGATACACAGCATGAAAAATAATACAACCCAGAAATCCAGCATGGTAAGGGGAATTAGCTCAAGTGGTAGAGCGCTCGCTTAGCATGTGAGAGGTAGCGGGATCGATGCCCGCATTCTCCAGTACACCCACGGACCCAGAGATTGTACCTATAGGTTCAAGGACTGTCTTGTTTATTTTCAGGGAGGAAGAATATATCTTGAGCAGTGTTGCATTTCAGGAGGGACATCTTTCTTGCTCACATAGAAAAACTGTCAAGCTGGCCCGTACGGGGATCGAACCCGCGACCTTGGCGTTATTAGCACCACGCTCTAACCAGCTGAGCTAACCGGCCAAGACAGCAACTCACCAGCATGTCTCAGATCCTCCAACCCCTAAGGAATCTCATATTGTTTTCACATGGAAATCTAAATCGCACCATCATTAATACGAATCCTTAATCAATGACCTTATAAGCAACTGACCTTACCTGCTTGTGGTTCTGATCATCTTGTCTAAAATCCCACTAACAGTCTTTGAAAAATGCCTCAGAATGAGGAAGGAGGAACCACAATAGATTAGGTAGATGGCATCAACAGAATGCTTGAAAACCTCATCACATTGTGACAAACTGACATGAAAATTCCACATAAGATAGACATATATGTGCCATGCTCTGAGGTCCTGAGCTTACTTACTGGTTCTGTTACACATGGGGACTCGAAATTCACGCATCTGCTCTGAGAGACCACTATTACGCATCATTTAACCAACTGTTCTAAATCAATACCCAATCATCAAATTGCTGTATCTGAAGAAAGAGTTGAAGGGCATGCAGTAAGATGAGGTCATTGGCTGGACTGAAATTTGAGTGAACAGGTAATAATAGTCTTAAACTTGTGTATGAGTGTCGCATCATCCACTCATGAACAGCACTATTAATCTTTTACTATCAAGTTGTTCTAAGACAGTAATCAGGACAAAAAAGGTTCCTTAACATCAGCTCAGAAAAACCAAATCATAGCCCCGTGACCCCAGGTTTGGAGACTAGGGACGTTCAACTGACTTAAGTGTTGAACAAACATTAGTGTCTGATACACACCATGAAAAATAATACAACCCAGAAATCCAGTATGGTAAGGGGAATTAGCTCAAGTGGTAGAGCGCTCGCTTAGCATGCGAGAGGTAGCGGGATCGATGCCCGCATTCTCCAGTACACCCACGGACCCAGAGATTGTACCTATAGGTTCAAGGACTGTCTTGTTTATTTTCAGGGAGGAAGAATATATCTTGACCAGTGTTGCATTTCAGGAGGGACATCTTTCTTGCTCACATAGAAAAACTGTCAAGCTGGCCCGTACGGGGATCGAACCCGCGACCTTGACGTTATTAGCACCACGCTCTAACCAGCTGAGCTAACCGGCCAAGACAGCAACTGACCAGCATGTCTCAGATCCTCCAACCCCTAAGGAATCTCATATTGTTTTCACATGGAAATCTAAATCACACCATCATTAATACGAATCCTTAATCAATGACCTTATAAGCACCTGACCTTACCTGCTTGTGGTTCTGATCATCTTGTCTAAAATCCCTTAACAGTCTTTGAAAAATGCCTCAGAATGAGGAATGAGGAAGGAGGAACCACAATAGATTAGGTAGATGGCATCAACAGAATGCTTGAAAACCTCATCACATTGTGACAAACTGACATGAAAATTCCACATAAGATAGACATATATGTGCCATGCTCTGAGGTCCTGAGCTTACTTACTGGTTCTGTTACACATGGGGACTCGAAATTCAAGCATCTGCTCTGAGAGACCACTATTACGCATCATTTAACCAACTGTTCTAAATCAATACCCAATCATCAAATTGCTGTATCTGAAGAAAGAGTTGAAGGGCATGCAGTAAGATGAGGTCATTGGTTGGACTGAAATTTGAGTGAACAGGTAATAATAGTCTTAAACTTGTGTATAAGTGTCGCATCATCCACTCATGAACAGCACTATTAATCTTTTACTATCAAGTTGTTCTAAGCCAGTAATCAGGACAAAAAATGTTCCTTAACATCAGCTCAGCAAAACCAAATCATAGCCCGTGACCCCAGGTTTGGAGACTAGGGAGCTTTCCAACTGACATTAAGTGCTTGAACCAAACATTCGTGTCTATCAACCATGAAAATAATTACAACCCAGAAATCCAGCATGGTAAGGGGAATTAAGCTCAAGTGAGTTAGAGCGCTCGCTTAGCATGTGAGAGGTAGCGGGATCGATGCCTGCATTCTCCAGTACACTCACGGACCCAGAGAGTGTGCCTATAGGTTCAAGGACTGACTTGTCTATTTTCAGGGAGGAAGAATATATCTTGAGCAGTGTTGCATTTCAGGAGGGACATCTTTCTTGGTCACATAGAAAAACTGTCATGCTGGCCCGTACGGGGATCGAACCCGCGACCTTGGCGTTATTAGCACCACGCTCTAACCAGCTAAGCTAACCGGCCAAGACAGCAACTGACCAGCATGTCTCAGATCCTCCAACCCCTAAAAAATCTCATATTGTTTTCACATGGAAATCTAAATCGCACCATCATTAATACGAATCCTTAATCAATGACCTTATAAGCAACTGACCTTACCTGCTTGTGGTTCTGATCATCTTGTCTAAAATCCCTTAACAGTCTTTGAAAAATGCCTCAGAATGAGGAATGAGGAAGGAGGAACCACAATAGATTAGGTAGATGGCATCAACAGAATGCTTGAAAACCTCATCACATTGTGACAAACTGACATGAAAATTCCACATAAGATAGACATATATGTGCAATGTTCTAAGGTCCTGAGCTTACTTACTGGTTCTGTTACACATGGGGACTCGAAATTCAAGCATCTGCTCTGAGAGACCACTATTACGCATCATTTAACCAACTGTTCTAAATCAATACCCAATCATCAAATTGCTGTATCTGAAGAAAGAGTTGAAGGGCATGCAGTAAGATGAGGTCATTGGTTGGACTGAAATTTGAGTGAACATGTAATAATAATCTTAATCTTGTGTATGAGTGTCGCATCATCCACTCATGAACAGCACTATTAATCTTTTACTATCAAGTTGTTCTAAGCCAGTAATCAGGACAAAAAAGGTTCCTTAACATCAGCTCAGCAAAACCAAATCATAGCCCCATGACCCCAGGTTTGGAGACTAGGGACGTTCAACTGACTTAAGTGTTGAATAAACATTCGTGTCTGATACACAGCATGAAAAATAATACAACCCAGAAATCCAGCATGGTAAGGGGAATTAGCTCAAGTGGTAGAGCGCTCGCTTAGCATGCGAGAGGTAGCGGGATCGATGCCCGCATTCTCCAGTACACCCACGAACCCAGAGATTGTACCTATAGGTTCAAGGACTGACTTGTTTATTTTCAGGGAGGAAGAATATATCTTGAGCAGTGTTGCATTTCAGGAGGGACATCTTTCTTGGTCACATAGAAAAACTGTCATGCTGGCCCGTACGGGGATCGAACCCGCGACCTTGGCGTTATTAGCACCACGCTCTAACCAGCTGAGCTAACCGGCCAAGACAGCAACTGACCAGCATGTCTCAGATCCTCCAACCCCTAAGGAATCTCATATAGCGCTCGCTTAGCATGCGAGAGGTAGCGGGATCGATGCCCGCATTCTCCAGTACACCCACGGACCCAGAGATTGTACCTATAGGTTCAAGGACTGTCTTGTTTATTTTCAGGGAGGAAGAATATATCTTGAGCAGTGTTGCATTTCAGGAGGGACATCTTTCTTGCTCACATAGAAAAACTGTCAAGCTGGCCCGTACGGGGATCGAACCCACGACCTTAGCGTTATTAGCACCACGCTCTAACCAGCTGAGCTAACCGGCCAAAACAGCAAGTGACCAGCATGTCTCAGATCCTCCAACCCCTAAGGAATCTCATTTTGTTTTCACATGGAAATCTAAATCACACCATCATTAATACGAATCCTTAATCAATGACCTTATAAGCACCTGACCTTACCTGCTTGTGGTTCTGATCATCTTGTCTAAAATCCCTTAACAGTCTTTGAAAAATGCCTCAGAATGAGGAAGGAGTAAGGAGGAACCACAACAGATTAGGTAGATGGCATCAACAGAATGCTTGAAAACCTCATCACATTGTGACAAACTGACATGAAAATTCCACATAAGATAGACATATATGTGCCATGCTCTAAGGTCCTGAGATTACTTACTGGTTCTGTTACACATGGGGACTCGAAATTCAAGCATCTGCTCTGAGAGACCACTATTACGCATCATTTAACCAACTGTTCTAAATCAATACCCAATCATCAAATTGCTGTATCTGAAGAAAGAGTTGAAGGGCATGCAGTAAGATGAGGTCATTGGTTGGACTGAAATTTGAGTGAACAGGTAATAATAGTCTTAAACTTGTGTATGAGTGTCGCATCATCCACTCATGAACAGCACTATTAATCTTTTACTATCAAGTTGTTCTAAGCCAGTAATCAGGACAAAAAATGTTCCTTAACATCAGCTCAGCAAAACCAAATCATAGCCCGTGACCCCAGGTTTGGAGACTAGGGAGGTTCAACTGACTTAAGTGTTGAACAAACATTCGTGTCTGATACACACCATGAAAAATAATACAACCCAGAAATCCAGCATGGTAAGGGGAATTAGCTCAAGTGGTAGAGCGCTCGCTTAGCATGCGAGAGGTAGCGGGATCGATGCCCGCATTCTCCAGTACACCCACGGACCCAGAGATTGTACCTATAGGTTCAAGGACTGACTTGTTTATTTTCAGGGAGGAAGAATATATCTTGAGCAATGTTGCATTTCAGGAGGGACATCTTTCTTGCTCACATAGAAAAACTGTCATGCTGGCCCGTACGGGGATCGAACCCGCGACCTTGGCGTTATTAGCACCACGCTCTAACCAGCTGAGCTAACCGGCCAAGACAGCAACTGACCAGCATGTCTCAGATCCTCCGACCCCTAAGGAATCTCATATTGTTTTCACATGGAAATCTAAATCGCGCCATCATTAATACGAATCCTTAATCAATGACCTTATAAGCAACTGACCTTACCTGCTTGTGGTTCTGATCATCTTGTCTAAAATCCCTTAACAGTCTTTGAAAAATGCCTCAGAATGAGGAATGAGGAAGGAGGAACCACAATAGATTAGGTAGATGGCATCAACAGAATGCTTGAAAACCTCATCACATTGTGACAAACTGACATGAAAATTCCACATAAGATAGACATATATGTGCCATGCTCTAAGGTCCTGAGCTTACTTACTGGTTCTGTTACACATGGGGACTCGAAATTCAAGCATCTGCTCTGAGAGACCACTATTACGCATCATTTAACCAACTGTTCTAAATCAATACCCAATCATCAAATTGCTGTATCTGAAGAGGGTGTTGAGGTGCATGCAGTAAGATGAGGTCATTGGTTGGCCTGACATTTGAGTTTGGAGGTTTGGAACCCCAGGTTTGGAGACTAGGGACGTTCAACTGACTTAAGTGTTGAACAAACATTCGTGTCTGATACACAGCATGAAAAATAATACAACCCAGAAATCCAGCATGGTAAGGGGAATTAGCTCAAGTGGTAGAGCGCTCGCTTAGCATGTGAGAGGTAGCGGGATCGATGCCTGCATTCTCCAGTACACCCACAGACCCAGAGAGTGTGCCTATAGGTTCAAGGATTGACTTGTTTATTTTCAGATAGGAAGAATATATCTTGAGCAGTGTTGCATTTCAGGAGGGACATCTTTCTTGCTCACATAGAAAAACTGTCATGCTGGCCCGTACGGGGATCGAACCCGCAACCTTGGCGTTATTAGCACCACGCTCTAACCAGCTGAGCTAACCGGCCAAGACAGCAACTGACCAGCATGTCTCAGATCCTCCAACCCCTAAGGAATCTCATATTGTTTTCACATGGAAATCTAAATCGCACCATCATTAATACGAATCCTTAATCAATGACCTTATAAGCAACTGACCTTACCTGCTTGTGGTTCTGATCATCTTGTTTAAAATCCCACTAACAGTCTTTGAAAAATGCCTCAGAATGAGGAAGGAGGAACCACAATAGATTAGGTAGATGGCATCAACAGAATGCTTGAAAACCTCATCACATTGTGACAAACTGACATGAAAATAAACCAATCATTAAACCAACTGGTCTAACTCAACACCCAATCATCAAAGTGCTGTATCTGAAGAGGGAGTTGAAGGGCATGCAGTAAGATGAGGTCATTGGTTGGACTGAAATTTGAGTGAACATGTAATAATAATCTTAATCTTGTGTATGAGTGTCGCATCATCCACTCATGAACAGCACTATTAATCTTTTACTATCAAGTTGTTCTAAGCCAGTAATCTGGACAAAAAAGGTTCCTTAACATCAGCTCAGCAAAACCAAATCATAGCCCGTGACCCCAGGTTTGGAGAATAGGGAGGTGCAACTGACTTAAGTGTTGAACAAACATTCGTGTCTGATACACAGCATGAAAAATAATACAACCCAGAAATCCAGCATGGTAAGGGGAATTAGCTCAAGTGGTAGAGCGCTCGCTTAGCATG
>QNUK01001865.1:0-25037 GCA_013621035.1 Clarias magur | reverse complement strand
CCTCCCATCTACGACCGACTGCAGACATTACCATGCCAGCAACCTCGTAGTTGCCGACGACGGTAATAAATTCACTAGCCTGAATGTACACATGAATGACTCATCGATGATTGATGGTTGATGCGAGATTGGAGGAGTATAATAATTACACAAACACACACACACACACACACACGCAGGCACACACAAACAATCTACATACGCACACATACCTCACATCCACAACACGTAATAACACACGTGTTAGAACAAACACAACACATAGAACAAATACACACATACTTCTAACAAACAAAAAACAAACAAACAAACGTAATTCATGCATACAAGCAAAAATACTCCATACACACACACACACACACACACACACAGTTCAACATGATGTTCAAGACGTTTAAGTTAAGCAGGCCGCTTTTGGTGGAGAAAATGTGAAGAATAGTACCGTGACTGCCCGACATGTACAGACATGTACGTTGCCCGAATGTGCATGTGGAGCGCTCATTGATGAAGCGGGGTTGAGTGATTGAAGAAGTTGATAATTATTTATTTTATAGCACTATTCTACACACACAAACACTACAAACATTAATCATACTTCACACAAACCCATACGACACATACACGCACATGCATACACACTCAAACACACAAAGACACACTCACACACAGACACACACACACAGACAGACACACAGACACAGACACAGACACAGACACACACACACACCCACACACAAACACACACACACACACACACACACACACACACACACAGACACACATTTTATGCTGTGTACAGATTCATTGACAATCTGAAGGCCCTGCGGCATTAGAGTGACGACAAAACTCAGCCGACATTGAGAGAGCTAGCAATGGTGCACTAGAAAGAGACATCCAGGAATATCGATGCCTTAAACTGATATCATATTTGTTTAAGTGGTCTTAGCATGGTGAAAAGGCACACAGGATTTGAGGTTCGAAACAAGTCGCAACGGCATATACACATATACAGCCATACCAGGGAATATTTTGTGCCTGTCTCGGACCCATGTTCCACCCCTGACCGTGTATACGGGGTCCGCATAATGATGTTGCTGTTGATGGACCCATCGAAGTTCTCCACAAGACTGGCTTAAGCAAGCTTCAGGAGGTGTTTATCGACATCGACTGGCGAGGAGTGATAGCTCTATGCAAGCAAAATTCAATCTTTGTTGTATCTTCAATGGCCCCACTGTTCTGGATGATGCTCTGGGTCTTGGGGGCTTGCTCTGGCAGCATGGGTATCCAAATTGGCTGCAGGGACCAGATTGATCACGCAATCCCAGTTTCTTTTTGGGGGGTGTTTAAGTTTTTGGCCCTAACTATTAGAGAATACCTCATATAAGGCCACCTGTTTGTGAAAGACTGGGGAAGGGGTTTGTGGATGTTTTAGATAACTTAAAGCTTATGACACTGTCTCCTCAACAAAATGCCACGAGTATGCCATTTCCACAAACGTACTGCTCTGCTGCCTATTATGGAACGCTCACCACACAGCACATCATAGAGCTCTTCGGTTGTCTCTGTGTGTCTTTAATTTTTGACCCAGAAGGGTTCCTAGCAAAGTTTGAAACAAAAAGAAGTGATAGGCTGAGACGGGCAGACACAGGAATTCAATCACATCCTGAACACACAGAATCATGCATCACACACACACACACACACACACACACACACACACACACACACACACACACACACACACACACACACACACACACACACACACACACAAGCATACTACGCAATTACCAAAGCCATAAACACTAGGCATACACATACTACACACTTACAACCTACATTCACATATACTACACATACACACAACCATTACACATAACACACACACAATCCACATCGTTAATAAACACAACAAATCGGAACCACAGACACATAGACGTCTCACACACATCTTGTGTTTATCTACCAACATCTACACACTTCCTAGAATCCTACACAAAGATGACCTGCTCAAGCACCAGCGATATTACAGTTACCATGAAACCCGTCTGACACTGAGTGACAACTAACAATGCATAACTAGAAAGACACGTCCAGCCATGACAATGCCTTACACTTATGTCATACTTGTTTAAAAGGACGTAGCGTGATAAAAAATCAAAGAGATTGTAAGGTGTGACCAAGTGGCGATGGCACAGTTGTTTGGTCCCGCTCATCGCTGCTTGTAATTATATTTATTCTTTTAATTTTAAAAAGCCAACTTCTTGGCCTTCAACTTCAGAGAGCTCCTCTGTAGACAAGCAGACCGTATAGTACGTGGCTGCCTTGGATGCATAAGTGTTCCTCGACTGACCATGCATGCGGGGTCCCCATTGTGATATTGATGGTGATAGACCCGCCAGAATGCTGTGTACAGGACTGGGCATTAGTGAGCTTGAGGAGGTGTTTATCTTCATCAACTGGGGAGTGATCGGCGATACCTTCAATAGCCCGATGTACATTCTTTGTACATCCGATGTCACATCTCTATGGTAGCCAAACTGGCTGCAGGGAACAAATTGATCATGCAATTCTTGGTTCTTTGTGGGAGGAAGAGGATAGTTCTTGCCCTTACCTTTTTGAGAATACCTCCAAAAATTCCAGCTGTTGGTGAGACACTGGGTAAGGGGTTTGTTGGTGGATGAAATAGCTCTAGATAGATGATTCTATCTGCTTGATAAGATGGAACAAGTAAACAACCCAATTCCACAAACGTACCACAACCTTCAATGAAACGTTCACCACGTAGCATATCATACAGTCATTTGGCCTTTTCTGTGTGCTTTTTCTTTCTGTGCAACAAGGCACAGCAGCTGTGCCGGGAAGTTCTAGGAATATACATCCATCCATACACACACACACACACACACACACACACACACACACACACACACACACACACACACACACACACTATACGTCCTAAATACTCACAACAGATCATACACAAAGACTAACACTCACACAAATACCTACAAAAACAGACACACTCTACAGACATGAATTCCACAAATTACACTGTATACACACTACACACATGCACATAAACACACCCACACAAACACACACACTTCACAAACAGACGACACAGACACACATGACACACACATACACATACCACACATATTACACATACACATATACTTACACACACGCGCACACACACTATAAACAAACACAGACACACATCAAATTCTTATCCTGCACATACAGTACACATTCTACACACACTGTACACATCCTCTCCACTCCACACTCTCCACACAAATGATGACCGGCCCAGGCACATACGACATTACAGTCGTTACCAAGCAATCACTAGCAATGACGCATAGAAAGAGACGTCCAACATCGACGATGTCTTAAACTTTTGCCATGTTTAGTGACATCATTGTCCATGGGGTTTAAGGGGGCTCAGCGTGCTCAAAAGTCACACAGGTTGTTTTGTGCGCCCGGATGCCTATGGCACAGGTGCTTGGGCCCGCTCATCATTGCTTTTCAATATATTTCTTTTTTATTTTAAAATACTGCAGGGCCAACTTCTAGGCTTTCATCTTCTGAGAGAGCTTCTTGTTGGACTTGTAGATCGTTGTATGGTGTGTGCTAGCCTGAGACCCACGAGTGTTCAATGTTCCCTCCAGAGTGCTGCACATGACTGAACATGACATCTTCATTGACCAGAGAATGACCGGTGGTAAGCAACCAAAATGAATGCTAGTTGTGTCTTATATGGGCCGATGTACTTCTTGGAGTCCACCTTGAATAGGAAGTTCTTTGGAGAACTTTCAGACCAATTGTGCTGTGTGAGGCTCTGGGCCTTAGGCTCTTGCTCTGATAACATTAGTAGATGGTGGACAAATTGTGGCATACAGGGAGCAAATTAATCATCCTAGGTTCTTTGTTGGGCTGTGGCTGTAAGTTTTTGGCCCTACCTCTTTGAGAATACCTGAGAATAAATCCACCTGTTTGTGAAACTATGGTTGAAACTTGGTTGTGGGTGGTTCAGATAGCTCAGACCCTATGACCCTAACTGCTTGACAAAATGTCATGAGAAACCCATTCTTTCAAAAAACGTACTGTGGGCTTGTATGGAACGCTCACCACCTAGCACATCATACTGCCCTTCTGCCTTTTATGTGTGCTTTTCATTCCTGGGTGATTTTCATTCTTTGTGGCTCTTCACAAAGGTCGCAGCAAACAGCAGCTGACCCAGCCAAATTCGGAGTTCCAGGAATTACCTACTGTAGCCTAGCACGGTAAATCTGTGACACCAGTCTTGTCTGCCTAGATGTGAAAGGCCTAGTTATCTTCATGTTCATGATCAACTGACTAGTGTTTACAGTTGATGATTAAGGGACACCTGGTGCTGAAGCAGGTGAAAACCTGGCCAATAGAAGCCTGCACTTTTGTTTTGAGAACACCATTTAGGAAGGCTGCAACCTATATGCACAAAACTATTTCATCTTTGCTGCTACTTCAAAGGAATCTGTCCTGGTTACTGTTTCTCCTCCCACTACCTCAACTCATTATGTCATCAGCACACCGTAATGAAATGTGTCATGTTGTCGCGTTGTTTGCATATTTGAACCAAACCTTTATGTTGTCTCTTATTTTTTTGTATAGAACTTAGTTTTCTGTTAACTTATAAATGTTAATCTGTCTTGCCACAGCTAGGCAGCTAATTAGGTTGCATAGTTAGCTAGTTAGTTTTTGTTCATACATGATGTTCATTTGTATTGCATGATGCTGGGATCCAGTCACTACTGAAAACTTACCTCACACCTATCATTCCTAGGCTGACCCGCCATGAGAAGTAATTTGTTCTTGCTTCATACTTGTTTGCACGTTTTCTTATTCATACTCGCACAAACACACTGATCAACAACCATCTAACAAATTGCCCATAGAGACTGAACAGATAAACTGAACAAACTTAAAAATGTCAATCTGTCTTGTCACAGCGAGGCAGATAAATAGGTTGCTTAGTTAGCTAGTTAGTTTTTTTTTGCTTTCATAATTTTAATTTATGTTTTATGTGGGACCATGGTCCTGAAGGAAGTTTATTTTGTTTCACGGTGTACTTAATATGGTTATATGGTTAAAATGAAAATAAAAGCCTACTTGAACGTGGCTCAAGCAGCCTCGCTTTTGGATCCAATCAGCTATGTCTCTCCACAACAGAAACATTACCTTATACCGCATCATTCCTACATTCCTCACACCGTAGATTCATCAGTAGTACTCAGGGCTCCGACCTGCATTGGGGGGAAGCGTATGTCGATACACCACCTTCTTATACCTTCTTACTTGTTATATGCACAAAACTATTTGAGCTTTGCTGCTACTTCAAACGAATGTGTCCTGGTTACTGTTTCTCTTCCCACTACCTCAACTCATTATGTCATTAGCACAAAGTAATGAAATGTGTCATGTTGTGACGTTCTAACTCTTGTTTGCACATTTGAATGAGCACTTCATGTTGTCGCTTTTTTCGGGGGATAGAACATAGTTTTCTGTTAACTTAAAAATGTTAATCTGTCTTGTCACAGCTAAGCAGCTATTTAGGTTGTTTATTCATCTAGTGTTTGTTCATTCATGATGGTACTGCTGTATGTAGGACATTGGTCCTAAAGAAACGTTGTTTCGTTTCACTGTGTACTAAACTATTTATGGTTAAAATGAAATAAACGGCTACTTGAACTTGGCTCAAACAGGCTGGCTTTTGAACACATAAAGCAAACAACATGCTAAAGCCTCATGTGTTCATGATGTATGTCTCTCCACTACCAAAACATTACCTCCCACCGCATCATTCCTAGGGTAACCCGCCATCAGAAGTACTCAAGCCTCTGACCTGCATTGGCGGAAGCGTACCTCGATCTTCCACCATTTTCCCATGTATGCGCTGCCTCTCTTCTGTCCCTACCCATTGCTTACAGAAGGTATCCTCATTACTTCATTCTATAAACTATAAACCAAAAGCTGTTTTCTGTATTTATATAATTTTTATTTTATTATTTCATAATTATTTGCACGTTTTCTTATTCATAGTCTATTAATTTATTATTATAGTTATATTCTTTGTTTGAATACTCTTTTCTGTTTTTATGCACCGTTGTCAAAGCATTTCTCTGAATATCATGTTTTGTGTATTTGACAAATAAAACTAGAAATTTAATTGACGTTCGAGTGTGATCTATTACGCTATGTATTAATTTAGCAAGTTTATGTCAATCATTTTAACATTGCTTCCTTATTACCTGTATGTAAAAACATAAGGGTGAAGTGAAAATTAGATTTCTGTATATTTGAAAAGCGAAAGAAATCATTTCCAAAACATTCAAGAATTCTGGCATACATGTTGAATTACAATTTCTTTTGTTATTCCTTTACACATTTAGAGCATGAACATTGCGTATGAACTCGTTGTGTATGTTGAGCTCGTACAGCGCTAAGAACACAACAAACGCTTTATCGCAGCATGACAAGCATAAAATTTAAAGGACATATAATTTCCAACACGTTCATGCAATCTGGCATAAATCTTGAATAACATCTTTTTTTGTTAGTATTTTTCACATTTTGAGCATAAAGACTGCATATAAATTCGTTTTGTGTGTTTTATATGACCATGCATTAGTTGAGTGAGAAAACCGCTTTCCTGAGGTCGTACAAGCGCTAAGAACACAGCAAACGCTTTAACTCAGCACGAGGAGCATAAAACTGAAAGGAATGATAATTTCCATCACATTCATGCATTCTGGCATACATGATGAATAACAACTTTTTTGTTAGTATTTAAACATTTTGAGCATTAAAAACTGCATATAAATTCGTTTTGTCTGTTTTATATGACCATGCATTAGTTGAGTGAGAAAACCGCTTTCCTGAGCTCGTACAGCGCTAAAAGTGAAAGGAATGATAATTTCCAACATTTTCATGCATTCTGGCATACATGATGAAAAACAACTTTTTTGTTAATCTTTAAAACATTTTGATCATAAAAACTTGATATAAACTTATTTTGTGTTTTACGTGACCATGCATTAGTTGTGTGAGAAAACCGCTTTCCTGAGCTCGTACAGCGCTAAGAACACAGCAAACGCTTTATCGCAGCAACGAGGAGTATAAAACTGAAAGGAATGATAATTTCCAACATTTTCATGCATTCTGGCATACATGATGAAAAACAACTTTTTTGTTAATCTTTAAAACATTTTGATCATAAAAACTTGATATAAACTTATTTTGTGTTTTACGTGACCATGCATTAGTTGTGTGAGAAAACCGCTTTCCTGAGCTCGTACAGCGCTAAGAACACAGCAAACGCTTTATCGCAGCAAGAGGAGTATAAAACTGAAAGGAATGATAATTTCCAACATTTTCATGCATTCTGGCATACATGATGAAAAACAACTTTTTTGTTAATCTTTAACACATTTTGATCATAAAAACTTGATATAAACTTATTTTGTGTTTTAAGTGACCATGCATTAGTTGTGTGAGAAAACCGCTTTCCTGAGCTCGTAGAGCGCTAAGAACACAGCAAACGCTTTATCTCAGCACGAGGAGCATCAAACTGAAAGGAATGATAATTTCCATCACATTCATGCATTCTTAGATACATGATGAATAACAACTTTTTTGTTAGTATTTTACACATTTTGAGCATAAAAACTGCCTATAAATTCGTTTTGTGTTTTATATGACCATGCATTAGTTGAGTGAGAAAACCGCTTTCCTGAGCTCGTACAGCGCTAAGAACACAGCAAACGCTTTATCGCAGCACGAGGAGTATAAAAGTGAAAGGAATGATGATTTCCAACATTTTCATGCATTCTGGCATACATAATGAAAAACAACTTTTTTGTTAATCTTTAACACATTTTGATCATAAAAACTTGATATAAACTTATTTTGAGTTTTACGTGACCATGCATTAGTTGTGTGAGAAAACCGCTTTCCTGAGCTCGTACAGCGCTAAGAACACAGCAAACGCTTTATCTCAGCACGAGGAGCATCAAACTGAAAGGAATGCTAATTTCCATCACATTCATGCATTCTGGCATACATGATGAAAAACAACTTTTTTGTTCATCTTTAACACATTTTGAGCATAAAAACTGCATATAAATTCGTTTTGTGCGTTATACATGTTGTCTGAGAAAACAACTTTCCTGAGATCGTACAACGCTAATAAGAACACAGCAAACGCTTTATTTCACCACGACAAGGATAAGACTGAAATGCATTCTGGCATACATGTTGAATCACAACCTTTTTGTTAGTCTTTTTCACATTGTCAGCGTGAAAAAAAAACTGTGGTGAAGTTGACTGTGAGGTTGCCAGTCAAAAGACCTGTGGAGTTACAGTGCACACACCCCTCCCATCTACGACCGACTGCAGACATTACCATGCCAGCAACCTCGTAGTTGCCGACGACGGTAATAAATTCACTAGCCTGAATGTACACATGAATGACTCATCGATGATGCGGGTTGATGCGAGATTGGAGGAGTATAATAATTACACAAACACACACACACACACACACACACACGCAGGCACACACAAACAATCTACATACGCACACATACCTCACATCCACAACACGTAATAACACACGTGTTAGAACAAACACAACACATAGAACAAATACACACATACTTCTAACAAACAAAAAACAAACAAACAAACGTAATTCATGCATACAAGCAAAAATACTCCACACACACACACACACACACACACAGTTCAACATGATGTTCAAGACGTTTAAGTTAAGCAGGCCGCTTTTGGTGGAGAAAATGTGAAGAATAGTACCGTGACTGCCCGACATGTACAGACATGTACGTTGCCCGAATGTGCATGTGGAGCGCTCATTGATGAAGCGGGTTTGAGTGATTGAAGAAGTTGATAATTATTTATTTTATAGCACTATTCTACACACACAAACACTACAAACATTAATCATACTTCACACAAACCCATACGACACATACACGCACATGCATACACACTCAAACACACAAAGACACACTCACACACAGACACACACACACAGACAGACACACAGACACAGACACAGACACAGACACACACACACACACACACACACACACACACACACACACACACACACACACACACACACACACAGACACACATTTTATGCTGTGTACAGATTCATTGACAATCTGAAGGCCCTGCGGCATTAGAGTGACGACAAAACTCAGCCGACATTGAGAGAGCTAGCAATGGTGCACTAGAAAGAGACATCCAGGAATATCGATGCCTTAAACTGATATCATATTTGTTTAAGTGGTCTTAGCATGGTGAAAAGGCACACAGGATTTGAGGTTCGAAACAAGTCGCAACGGCATATACACATATACAGCCATACCAGGGAATATTTTGTGCCTGTCTCGGACCCATGTTCCACCCCTGACCGTGTATACGGGGTCCGCATAATGATGTTGCTGTTGATGGACCCATCGAAGTTCTCCACAAGACTGGCTTAAGCAAGCTTCAGGAGGTGTTTATCGACATCGACTGGCGAGGAGTGATAGCTCTATGCAAGCAAAATTCAATCTTTGTTGTATCTTCAATGGCCCCACTGTTCTGGATGATGCTCTGGGTCTTGGGGGCTTGCTCTGGCAGCATGGGTATCCAAATTGGCTGCAGGGACCAGATTGATCACGCAATCCCAGTTTCTTTTTGGGGGGTGTTTAAGTTTTTGGCCCTAACTATTAGAGAATACCTCATATAAGGCCACCTGTTTGTGAAAGACTGGGGAAGGGGTTTGTGGATGTTTTAGATAACTTAAAGCTTATGACACTGTCTCCTCAACAAAATGCCACGAGTATGCCATTTCCACAAACGTACTGCTCTGCTGCCTATTATGGAACGCTCACCACACAGCACATCATAGAGCTCTTCGGTTGTCTCTGTGTGTCTTTAATTTTTGACCCAGAAGGGTTCCTAGCAAAGTTTGAAACAAAAAGAAGTGATAGGCTGAGACGGGCAGACACAGGAATTCAATCACATCCTGAACACACAGAATCATGCATCACACACACACACACACACACACACACACACACACACACACACACACACACACACACACACACACAAGCATACTACGCAATTACCAAAGCCATAAACACTAGGCATACACATACTACACACTTACAACCTACATTCACATATACTACACATACACACAACCATTACACATAACACACACACAATCCACATCGTTAATAAACACAACAAATCGGAACCACAGACACATAGACGTCTCACACACATCTTGTGTTTATCTACCAACATCTACACACTTCCTAGAATCCTACACAAAGATGACCTGCTCAAGCACCAGCGATATTACAGTTACCATGAAACCCGTCTGACACTGAGTGACAACTAACAATGCATAACTAGAAAGACACGTCCAGCCATGACAATGCCTTACACTTATGTCATACTTGTTTAAAAGGACGTAGCGTGATAAAAAATCAAAGAGATTGTAAGGTGTGACCAAGTGGCGATGGCACAGTTGTTTGGTCCCGCTCATCGCTGCTTGTAATTATATTTATTCTTTTAATTTTAAAAAGCCAACTTCTTGGCCTTCAACTTCAGAGAGCTCCTCTGTAGACAAGCAGACCGTATAGTACGTGGCTGCCTTGGATGCATAAGTGTTCCTCGACTGACCATGCATGCGGGGTCCCCATTGTGATATTGATGGTGATAGACCCGCCAGAATGCTGTGTACAGGACTGGGCATTAGTGAGCTTGAGGAGGTGTTTATCTTCATCAACTGGGGAGTGATCGGCGATACCTTCAATAGCCCGATGTACATTCTTTGTACATCCGATGTCACATCTCTATGGTAGCCAAACTGGCTGCAGGGAACAAATTGATCATGCAATTCTTGGTTCTTTGTGGGAGGAAGAGGATAGTTCTTGCCCTTACCTTTTTGAGAATACCTCCAAAAATTCCAGCTGTTGGTGAGACACTGGGTAAGGGGTTTGTTGGTGGATGAAATAGCTCTAGATAGATGATTCTATCTGCTTGATAAGATGGAACAAGTAAACAACCCAATTCCACAAACGTACCACAACCTTCAATGAAACGTTCACCACGTAGCATATCATACAGTCATTTGGCCTTTTCTGTGTGCTTTTTCTTTCTGTGCAACAAGGCACAGCAGCTGTGCCGGGAAGTTCTAGGAATATACATCCATCACACACACACACACACACACACACACACACACACACACACACACACACACACACACACACTATACGTCCTAAATACTCACAACAGATCATACACAAAGACTAACACTCACACAAATACCTACAAAAACAGACACACTCTACAGACATGAATTCCACAAATTACACTGTATACACACTACACACATGCACATAAACACACCCACACAAACACACACACTTCACAAACAGACGACACAGACACACATGACACACACATACACATACCACACATATTACACATACACATATACTTACACACACGCGCACACACACTATAAACAAACACAGACACACATCAAATTCTTATCCTGCACATACAGTACACATTCTACACACACTGTACACATCCTCTCCACTCCACACTCTCCACACAAATGATGACCGGCCCAGGCACATACGACATTACAGTCGTTACCAAGCAATCACTAGCAATGACGCATAGAAAGAGACGTCCAACATCGACGATGTCTTAAACTTTTGCCATGTTTAGTGACATCATTGTCCATGGGGTTTAAGGGGGCTCAGCGTGCTCAAAAGTCACACAGGTTGTTTTGTGCGCCCGGATGCCTATGGCACAGGTGCTTGGGCCCGCTCATCATTGCTTTTCAATATATTTCTTTTTTATTTTAAAATACTGCAGGGCCAACTTCTAGGCTTTCATCTTCTGAGAGAGCTTCTTGTTGGACTTGTAGATCGTTGTATGGTGTGTGCTAGCCTGAGACCCACGAGTGTTCAATGTTCCCTCCAGAGTGCTGCACATGACTGAACATGACATCTTCATTGACCAGAGAATGACCGGTGGTAAGCAACCAAAATGAATGCTAGTTGTGTCTTATATGGGCCGATGTACTTCTTGGAGTCCACCTTGAATAGGAAGTTCTTTGGAGAACTTTCAGACCAATTGTGCTGTGTGAGGCTCTGGGCCTTAGGCTCTTGCTCTGATAACATTAGTAGATGGTGGACAAATTGTGGCATACAGGGAGCAAATTAATCATCCTAGGTTCTTTGTTGGGCTGTGGCTGTAAGTTTTTGGCCCTACCTCTTTGAGAATACCTGAGAATAAATCCACCTGTTTGTGAAACTATGGTTGAAACTTGGTTGTGGGTGGTTCAGATAGCTCAGACCCTATGACCCTAACTGCTTGACAAAATGTCATGAGAAACCCATTCTTTCAAAAAACGTACTGTGGGCTTGTATGGAACGCTCACCACCTAGCACATCATACTGCCCTTCTGCCTTTTATGTGTGCTTTTCATTCCTGGGTGATTTTCATTCTTTGTGGCTCTTCACAAAGGTCGCAGCAAACAGCAGCTGACCCAGCCAAATTCGGAGTTCCAGGAATTACCTACTGTAGCCTAGCACGGTAAATCTGTGACACCAGTCTTGTCTGCCTAGATGTGAAAGGCCTAGTTATCTTCATGTTCATGATCAACTGACTAGTGTTTACAGTTGATGATTAAGGGACACCTGGTGCTGAAGCAGGTGAAAACCTGGCCAATAGAAGCCTGCACTTTTGTTTTGAGAACACCATTTAGGAAGGCTGCAACCTATATGCACAAAACTATTTCATCTTTGCTGCTACTTCAAAGGAATCTGTCCTGGTTACTGTTTCTCCTCCCACTACCTCAACTCATTATGTCATCAGCACACCGTAATGAAATGTGTCATGTTGTCGCGTTGTTTGCATATTTGAACCAAACCTTTATGTTGTCTCTTATTTTTTTGTATAGAACTTAGTTTTCTGTTAACTTATAAATGTTAATCTGTCTTGCCACAGCTAGGCAGCTAATTAGGTTGCATAGTTAGCTAGTTAGTTTTTGTTCATACATGATGTTCATTTGTATTGCATGATGCTGGGATCCAGTCACTACTGAAAACTTACCTCACACCTATCATTCCTAGGCTGACCCGCCATGAGAAGTAATTTGTTCTTGCTTCATACTTGTTTGCACGTTTTCTTATTCATACTCGCACAAACACACTGATCAACAACCATCTAACAAATTGCCCATAGAGACTGAACAGATAAACTGAACAAACTTAAAAATGTCAATCTGTCTTGTCACAGCGAGGCAGATAAATAGGTTGCTTAGTTAGCTAGTTAGTTTTTTTTTGCTTTCATAATTTTAATTTATGTTTTATGTGGGACCATGGTCCTGAAGGAAGTTTATTTTGTTTCACGGTGTACTTAATATGGTTATATGGTTAAAATGAAAATAAAAGCCTACTTGAACGTGGCTCAAGCAGCCTCGCTTTTGGATCCAATCAGCTATGTCTCTCCACAACAGAAACATTACCTTATACCGCATCATTCCTACATTCCTCACACCGTAGATTCATCAGTAGTACTCAGGGCTCCGACCTGCATTGGGGGGAAGCGTATGTCGATACACCACCTTCTTATACCTTCTTACTTGTTATATGCACAAAACTATTTGAGCTTTGCTGCTACTTCAAACGAATGTGTCCTGGTTACTGTTTCTCTTCCCACTACCTCAACTCATTATGTCATTAGCACAAAGTAATGAAATGTGTCATGTTGTGACGTTCTAACTCTTGTTTGCACATTTGAATGAGCACTTCATGTTGTCGCTTTTTTCGGGGGATAGAACATAGTTTTCTGTTAACTTAAAAATGTTAATCTGTCTTGTCACAGCTAAGCAGCTATTTAGGTTGTTTATTCATCTAGTGTTTGTTCATTCATGATGGTACTGCTGTATGTAGGACATTGGTCCTAAAGAAACGTTGTTTCGTTTCACTGTGTACTAAACTATTTATGGTTAAAATGAAATAAACGGCTACTTGAACTTGGCTCAAACAGGCTGGCTTTTGAACACATAAAGCAAACAACATGCTAAAGCCTCATGTGTTCATGATGTATGTCTCTCCACTACCAAAACATTACCTCCCACCGCATCATTCCTAGGGTAACCCGCCATCAGAAGTACTCAAGCCTCTGACCTGCATTGGCGGAAGCGTACCTCGATCTTCCACCATTTTCCCATGTATGCGCTGCCTCTCTTCTGTCCCTACCCATTGCTTACAGAAGGTATCCTCATTACTTCATTCTATAAACTATAAACCAAAAGCTGTTTTCTGTATTTATATAATTTTTATTTTATTATTTCATAATTATTTGCACGTTTTCTTATTCATAGTCTATTAATTTATTATTATAGTTATATTCTTTGTTTGAATACTCTTTTCTGTTTTTATGCACCGTTGTCAAAGCATTTCTCTGAATATCATGTTTTGTGTATTTGACAAATAAAACTAGAAATTTAATTGACGTTCGAGTGTGATCTATTACGCTATGTATTAATTTAGCAAGTTTATGTCAATCATTTTAACATTGCTTCCTTATTACCTGTATGTAAAAACATAAGGGTGAAGTGAAAATTAGATTTCTGTATATTTGAAAAGCGAAAGAAATCATTTCCAAAACATTCAAGAATTCTGGCATACATGTTGAATTACAATTTCTTTTGTTATTCCTTTACACATTTAGAGCATGAACATTGCGTATGAACTCGTTGTGTATGTTGAGCTCGTACAGCGCTAAGAACACAACAAACGCTTTATCGCAGCATGACAAGCATAAAATTTAAAGGACATATAATTTCCAACACGTTCATGCAATCTGGCATAAATCTTGAATAACATCTTTTTTTGTTAGTATTTTTCACATTTTGAGCATAAAGACTGCATATAAATTCGTTTTGTGTGTTTTATATGACCATGCATTAGTTGAGTGAGAAAACCGCTTTCCTGAGGTCGTACAGCGCTAAGAACACAGCAAACGCTTTAACTCAGCACGAGGAGCATAAAACTGAAAGGAATGATAATTTCCATCACATTCATGCATTCTGGCATACATGATGAATAACAACTTTTTTGTTAGTATTTAAACATTTTGAGCATTAAAAACTGCATATAAATTCGTTTTGTCTGTTTTATATGACCATGCATTAGTTGAGTGAGAAAACCGCTTTCCTGAGCTCGTACAGCGCTAAGAACACAGCAAACGCTTTATCTCAGCACGAGGAGCATCAAACTGAAAGGAATGATATTTTCCCACATTTTCATGCATTCTGGCATACATGATGAAAAACAACTTTTTTGTTAATCTTTAACACATTTTGATCATAAAAACTTGATATAAACTTATTTTGTGTTTTACGTGACCATGCATTAGTTGAGTGAGAAAACCGCTTTCCTGAGGTCGTACAGCGCTAAGAACACAGCAAACGCTTTATCTCAGCACGAGGAGCATCAAACTGAAAGGAATGATAATTTCCATCACATTCATACATTCTTAGATACATGAAGAATAACAACTTTTTTGTTAGTATTTTACACATTTTGAGCATAAAAACTGCATATAAAATTCGTTTTGTGTGTTTTATATGACCATGCATTAGTTGAGTGAGAAAACCGCTTTCCTGAGCTCGTACAGCGCTAAGAACACAGCAAACGCTTTATCGCAGGACAAGGAGTATAAAACTGAAAGGAATGATATTTTCCAACATTTTCATGCATTCTGGCATACATGATGAAAAACAACTTTATTGTTAATCTTTAACACCTTTTTGATCATAAAACCTTGATATAAACTTATTTTGTGTTTTACGTGACCATGCATTAGTTGAGTGAGAAAACCGCTTTCCTGAGCTCGTACAGCGCTAAGAACACAGCAAACGCTTTATCGCAGCACGAGGAGTATAAAAGTGAAAGGAATGATAATTTCCAACATTTTCATGCATTCTGGCATACATGATGAAAAACAACTTTTTTGTTAATCTTTAAAACATTTTGATCATAAAAACTTGATATAAACTTATTTTGTGTTTTACGTGACCATGCATTAGTTGTGTGAGAAAACCGCTTTCCTGAGCTCGTACAGCGCTAAGAACACAGCAAACGCTTTATCGCAGCAAGAGGAGTATAAAACTGAAAGGAATGATAATTTCCAACATTTTCATGCATTCTGGCATACATGATGAAAAACAACTTTTTTGTTAATCTTTAACACATTTTGATCATAAAAACTTGATATAAACTTATTTTGTGTTTTAAGTGACCATGCATTAGTTGTGTGAGAAAACTGCTTTCCTGAGCTCGTAGAGCGCTAAGAACACAGCAAACGCTTTAACTCAGCACGAGGAGCATAAAACTGAAAGGAATGATAATTTCCATCACATTCATGCATTCTTAGATACATGATGAATAACAACTTTTTTGTTAGTATTTTACACATTTTGAGCATAAAAACTGCCTATAAATTCGTTTTGTGTTTTATATGACCATGCATTAGTTGAGTGAGAAAATCGCTTTCCTGAGCTCGTACAGCGCTAAGAACACAGCAAACGCTTTATCGCAGCACGAGGAGTATAAAAGTGAAAGGAATAATGATTTCCAACATTTTCATGCATTCTGGCATACATGATGAATAACAACTTTTTTGTTAATCTTTAACACATTTTGATCATAAAAACTTGATATAAACTTATTTTGTGTTTTAAGTGACCATGCATTAGTTGTGTGAGAAAACCGCTTTCCTGAGCTCGTAGAGCGCTAAGAACACAGCAAACGCTTTATCTCAGCACGAGGAGCATCAAACTGAAAGGAATGATAATTTCCATCACATTCATGCATTCTTAGATACATGATGAATAACAACTTTTTTGTTAGTATTTTACACATTTTGAGCATAAAAACTGCCTATAAATTCGTTTTGTGTTTTATATGACCATGCATTAGTTGAGTGAGAAAACCGCTTTCCTGAGCTCGTACAGCGCTAAGAACACAGCAAACGCTTTATCGCAGCACGAGGAGTATAAAAGTGAAAGGAATAATGATTTCCAACATTTTCATGCATTCTGGCATACATGATGAAAAACAACTTTTTTGTTAATCTTTAACACATTTTGATCATAAAAACTTGATATAAACTTATTTTGAGTTTTACGTGACCATGCATTAGTTGTGTGAGAAAACCGCTTTCCTGAGCTCGTACAGCGCTAAGAACACAGCAAACGCTTTATCTCAGCACGAGGAGCATCAAACTGAAAGGAATGCTAATTTCCATCACATTCATGCATTCTGGCATACATGATGAAAAACAACTTTTTTGTTCATCTTTAACACATTTTGAGCATAAAAACTGCATATAAATTCGTTTTGTGCGTTATACATGTTGTCTGAGAAAACAACTTTCCTGAGATCGTACAACGCTAATAAGAACACAGCAAACGCTTTATTTCACCACGACAAGGATAAGACTGAAATGCATTCTGGCATACATGTTGAATCACAACCTTTTTGTTAGTCTTTTTCACATTGTCAGCGTGAAAAAAAAACTGTGGTGAAGTTGACTGTGAGGTTGCCAGTCAAAAGACCTGTGGAGTTACAGTGCACACACCCCTCCCATCTACGACCGACTGCAGACATTACCATGCCAGCAACCTCGTAGTTGCCGACGACGGTAATAAATTCACTAGCCTGAATGTACACATGAATGACTCATCGATGATGCGGGTTGATGCGAGATTGGAGGAGTATAATAATTACACAAACACACACACACACACACACGCAGGCACACACAAACAATCTACATACGCACACATACCTCACATCCACAACACGTAATAACACACGTGTTAGAACAAACACAACACATAGAACAAATACACACATACTTCTAACAAACAAAAAACAAACAAACAAACGTAATTCATGCATACAAGCAAAAATACTCCATACACACACACACACACACACACAGTTCAACATGATGTTCAAGACGTTTAAGTTAAGCAGGCCGCTTTTGGTGGAGAAAATGTGAAGAATAGTACCGTGACTGCCCGACATGTACAGACATGTACGTTGCCCGAATGTGCATGTGGAGCGCTCATTGATGAAGCGGGTTTGAGTGATTGAAGAAGTTGATAATTATTTATTTTATAGCACTATTCTACACACACAAACACTACAAACATTAATCATACTTCACACAAACCCATACGACACATACACGCACATGCATACACACTCAAACACACAAAGACACACTCACACACAGACACACACACACAGACAGACACACAGACACAGACACAGACACAGACACACACACACACACACACACACAACACACACACACACACACACACACACACACACAGACACACATTTTATGCTGTGTACAGATTCATTGACAATCTGAAGGCCCTGCGGCATTAGAGTGACGACAAAACTCAGCCGACATTGAGAGAGCTAGCAATGGTGCACTAGAAAGAGACATCCAGGAATATCGATGCCTTAAACTGATATCATATTTGTTTAAGTGGTCTTAGCATGGTGAAAAGGCACACAGGATTTGAGGTTCGAAACAAGTCGCAACGGCATATACACATATACAGCCATACCAGGGAATATTTTGTGCCTGTCTCGGACCCATGTTCCACCCCTGACCGTGTATACGGGGTCCGCATAATGATGTTGCTGTTGATGGACCCATCGAAGTTCTCCACAAGACTGGCTTAAGCAAGCTTCAGGAGGTGTTTATCGACATCGACTGGCGAGGAGTGATAGCTCTATGCAAGCAAAATTCAATCTTTGTTGTATCTTCAATGGCCCCACTGTTCTGGATGATGCTCTGGGTCTTGGGGGCTTGCTCTGGCAGCATGGGTATCCAAATTGGCTGCAGGGACCAGATTGATCACGCAATCCCAGTTTCTTTTTGGGGGGTGTTTAAGTTTTTGGCCCTAACTATTAGAGAATACCTCATATAAGGCCACCTGTTTGTGAAAGACTGGGGAAGGGGTTTGTGGATGTTTTAGATAACTTAAAGCTTATGACACTGTCTCCTCAACAAAATGCCACGAGTATGCCATTTCCACAAACGTACTGCTCTGCTGCCTATTATGGAACGCTCACCACACAGCACATCATAGAGCTCTTCGGTTGTCTCTGTGTGTCTTTAATTTTTGACCCAGAAGGGTTCCTAGCAAAGTTTGAAACAAAAAGAAGTGATAGGCTGAGACGGGCAGACACAGGAATTCAATCACATCCTGAACACACAGAATCATGCATCCACACACACACACACACACACACACACACACACACACACACACACACACACACACACACACACACACACACACACACACACACACAAGCATACTACGCAATTACCAAAGCCATAAACACTAGGCATACACATACTACACACTTACAACCTACATTCACATATACTACACATACACACAACCATTACACATAACACACACACAATCCACATCGTTAATAAACACAACAAATCGGAACCACAGACACATAGACGTCTCACACACATCTTGTGTTTATCTACCAACATCTACACACTTCCTAGAATCCTACACAAAGATGACCTGCTCAAGCACCAGCGATATTACAGTTACCATGAAACCCGTCTGACACTGAGTGACAACTAACAATGCATAACTAGAAAGACACGTCCAGCCATGACAATGCCTTACACTTATGTCATACTTGTTTAAAAGGACGTAGCGTGATAAAAAATCAAAGAGATTGTAAGGTGTGACCAAGTGGCGATGGCACAGTTGTTTGGTCCCGCTCATCGCTGCTTGTAATTATATTTATTCTTTTAATTTTAAAAAGCCAACTTCTTGGCCTTCAACTTCAGAGAGCTCCTCTGTAGACAAGCAGACCGTATAGTACGTGGCTGCCTTGGATGCATAAGTGTTCCTCGACTGACCATGCATGCGGGGTCCCCATTGTGATATTGATGGTGATAGACCCGCCAGAATGCTGTGTACAGGACTGGGCATTAGTGAGCTTGAGGAGGTGTTTATCTTCATCAACTGGGGAGTGATCGGCGATACCTTCAATAGCCCGATGTACATTCTTTGTACATCCGATGTCACATCTCTATGGTAGCCAAACTGGCTGCAGGGAACAAATTGATCATGCAATTCTTGGTTCTTTGTGGGAGGAAGAGGATAGTTCTTGCCCTTACCTTTTTGAGAATACCTCCAAAAATTCCAGCTGTTGGTGAGACACTGGGTAAGGGGTTTGTTGGTGGATGAAATAGCTCTAGATAGATGATTCTATCTGCTTGATAAGATGGAACAAGTAAACAACCCAATTCCACAAACGTACCACAACCTTCAATGAAACGTTCACCACGTAGCATATCATACAGTCATTTGGCCTTTTCTGTGTGCTTTTTCTTTCTGTGCAACAAGGCACAGCAGCTGTGCCGGGAAGTTCTAGGAATATACATCCATCACACACACACACACACACACACACACACACACACACACACACACACACACACACACACTATACGTCCTAAATACTCACAACAGATCATACACAAAGTCTAACACTCACACAAATACCTACAAAAACAGACACACTCTACAGACATGAATTCCACAAATTACACTGTATACACACTACACACATGCACATAAACACACCCACACAAACACACACACTTCACAAACAGACGACACAGACACACATGACACACACATACACATACCACACATATTACACATACACATATACTTACACACACGCGCACACACACTATAAACAAACACAGACACACATCAAATTCTTATCCTGCACATACAGTACACATTCTACACACACTGTACACATCCTCTCCACTCCACACTCTCCACACAAATGATGACCGGCCCAGGCACATACGACATTACAGTCGTTACCAAGCAATCACTAGCAATGACGCATAGAAAGAGACGTCCAACATCGACGATGTCTTAAACTTTTGCCATGTTTAGTGACATCATTGTCCATGGGGTTTAAGGGGGCTCAGCGTGCTCAAAAGTCACACAGGTTGTTTTGTGCGCCCGGATGCCTATGGCACAGGTGCTTGGGCCCGCTCATCATTGCTTTTCAATATATTTCTTTTTTATTTTAAAATACTGCAGGGCCAACTTCTAGGCTTTCATCTTCTGAGAGAGCTTCTTGTTGGACTTGTAGATCGTTGTATGGTGTGTGCTAGCCTGAGACCCACGAGTGTTCAATGTTCCCTCCAGAGTGCTGCACATGACTGAACATGACATCTTCATTGACCAGAGAATGACCGGTGGTAAGCAACCAAAATGAATGCTAGTTGTGTCTTATATGGGCCGATGTACTTCTTGGAGTCCACCTTGAATAGGAAGTTCTTTGGAGAACTTTCAGACCAATTGTGCTGTGTGAGGCTCTGGGCCTTAGGCTCTTGCTCTGATAACATTAGTAGATGGTGGACAAATTGTGGCATACAGGGAGCAAATTAATCATCCTAGGTTCTTTGTTGGGCTGTGGCTGTAAGTTTTTGGCCCTACCTCTTTGAGAATACCTGAGAATAAATCCACCTGTTTGTGAAACTATGGTTGAAACTTGGTTGTGGGTGGTTCAGATAGCTCAGACCCTATGACCCTAACTGCTTGACAAAATGTCATGAGAAACCCATTCTTTCAAAAAACGTACTGTGGGCTTGTATGGAACGCTCACCACCTAGCACATCATACTGCCCTTCTGCCTTTTATGTGTGCTTTTCATTCCTGGGTGATTTTCATTCTTTGTGGCTCTTCACAAAGGTCGCAGCAAACAGCAGCTGACCCAGCCAAATTCGGAGTTCCAGGAATTACCTACTGTAGCCTAGCACGGTAAATCTGTGACACCAGTCTTGTCTGCCTAGATGTGAAAGGCCTAGTTATCTTCATGTTCATGATCAACTGACTAGTGTTTACAGTTGATGATTAAGGGACACCTGGTGCTGAAGCAGGTGAAAACCTGGCCAATAGAAGCCTGCACTTTTGTTTTGAGAACACCATTTAGGAAGGCTGCAACCTATATGCACAAAACTATTTCATCTTTGCTGCTACTTCAAAGGAATCTGTCCTGGTTACTGTTTCTCCTCCCACTACCTCAACTCATTATGTCATCAGCACACCGTAATGAAATGTGTCATGTTGTCGCGTTGTTTGCATATTTGAACCAAACCTTTATGTTGTCTCTTATTTTTTTGTATAGAACTTAGTTTTCTGTTAACTTATAAATGTTAATCTGTCTTGCCACAGCTAGGCAGCTAATTAGGTTGCATAGTTAGCTAGTTAGTTTTTGTTCATACATGATGTTCATTTGTATTGCATGATGCTGGGATCCAGTCACTACTGAAAACTTACCTCACACCTATCATTCCTAGGCTGACCCGCCATGAGAAGTAATTTGTTCTTGCTTCATACTTGTTTGCACGTTTTCTTATTCATACTCGCACAAACACACTGATCAACAACCATCTAACAAATTGCCCATAGAGACTGAACAGATAAACTGAACAAACTTAAAAATGTCAATCTGTCTTGTCACAGCGAGGCAGATAAATAGGTTGCTTAGTTAGCTAGTTAGTTTTTTTTTGCTTTCATAATTTTAATTTATGTTTTATGTGGGACCATGGTCCTGAAGGAAGTTTATTTTGTTTCACGGTGTACTTAATATGGTTATATGGTTAAAATGAAAATAAAAGCCTACTTGAACGTGGCTCAAGCAGCCTCGCTTTTGGATCCAATCAGCTATGTCTCTCCACAACAGAAACATTACCTTATACCGCATCATTCCTACATTCCTCACACCGTAGATTCATCAGTAGTACTCAGGGCTCCGACCTGCATTGGGGGGAAGCGTATGTCGATACACCACCTTCTTATACCTTCTTACTTGTTATATGCACAAAACTATTTGAGCTTTGCTGCTACTTCAAACGAATGTGTCCTGGTTACTGTTTCTCTTCCCACTACCTCAACTCATTATGTCATTAGCACAAAGTAATGAAATGTGTCATGTTGTGACGTTCTAACTCTTGTTTGCACATTTGAATGAGCACTTCATGTTGTCGCTTTTTTCGGGGGATAGAACATAGTTTTCTGTTAACTTAAAAATGTTAATCTGTCTTGTCACAGCTAAGCAGCTATTTAGGTTGTTTATTCATCTAGTGTTTGTTCATTCATGATGGTACTGCTGTATGTAGGACATTGGTCCTAAAGAAACGTTGTTTCGTTTCACTGTGTACTAAACTATTTATGGTTAAAATGAAATAAACGGCTACTTGAACTTGGCTCAAACAGGCTGGCTTTTGAACACATAAAGCAAACAACATGCTAAAGCCTCATGTGTTCATGATGTATGTCTCTCCACTACCAAAACATTACCTCCCACCGCATCATTCCTAGGGTAACCCGCCATCAGAAGTACTCAAGCCTCTGACCTGCATTGGCGGAAGCGTACCTCGATCTTCCACCATTTTCCCATGTATGCGCTGCCTCTCTTCTGTCCCTACCCATTGCTTACAGAAGGTATCCTCATTACTTCATTCTATAAACTATAAACCAAAAGCTGTTTTCTGTATTTATATAATTTTTATTTTATTATTTCATAATTATTTGCACGTTTTCTTATTCATAGTCTATTAATTTATTATTATAGTTATATTCTTTGTTTGAATACTCTTTTCTGTTTTTATGCACCGTTGTCAAAGCATTTCTCTGAATATCATGTTTTGTGTATTTGACAAATAAAACTAGAAATTTAATTGACGTTCGAGTGTGATCTATTACGCTATGTATTAATTTAGCAAGTTTATGTCAATCATTTTAACATTGCTTCCTTATTACCTGTATGTAAAAACATAAGGGTGAAGTGAAAATTAGATTTCTGTATATTTGAAAAGCGAAAGAAATCATTTCCAAAACATTCAAGAATTCTGGCATACATGTTGAATTACAATTTCTTTTGTTATTCCTTTACACATTTAGAGCATGAACATTGCGTATGAACTCGTTGTGTATGTTGAGCTCGTACAGCGCTAAGAACACAACAAACGCTTTATCGCAGCATGACAAGCATAAAATTTAAAGGACATATAATTTCCAACACGTTCATGCAATCTGGCATAAATCTTGAATAACATCTTTTTTTGTTAGTATTTTTCACATTTTGAGCATAAAGACTGCATATAAATTCGTTTTGTGTGTTTTATATGACCATGCATTAGTTGAGTGAGAAAACCGCTTTCCTGAGCTCGTACAGCGCTAAGAACACAGCAAACGCTTTAACTCAGCACGAGGAGCATAAAACTGAAAGGAATGATAATTTCCATCACATTCATGCATTCTGGCATACATGATGAATAACAACTTTTTTGTTAGTATTTAAACATTTTGAGCATTAAAAACTGCATATAAATTCGTTTTGTCTGTTTTATATGACCATGCATTAGTTGAGTGAGAAAACCGCTTTCCTGAGCTCGTACAGCGCTAAGAACACAGCAAACGCTTTATCTCAGCACGAGGAGCATCAAACTGAAAGGAATGATATTTTCCCACATTTTCATGCATTCTGGCATACATGATGAAAAACAACTTTTTTGTTAATCTTTAACACATTTTGATCATAATAAACTTATTTTGTGTTTTAAGTGACCATGCATTAGTTGTGTGAGAAAACCGCTTTCCTGAGCTCGTACAGCGCTAAGAACACAGCAAACGCTTTATCGCAGGACAAGGAGCATAAAAGTGAAAGGAATGATAATTTCCAATATTTTCATGCATTCTGGCATACATGATGAAAAACAACTTTTTTGTTAATCTTTAACACATTTTGATCATAAAAACTTGATATAAA
>QNUK01001864.1:0-25062 GCA_013621035.1 Clarias magur | reverse complement strand
CACAGTGTTATATATGATAAAGACGGGGACAATAAGAAAGCTTTAACACGGAGCTCTACATTTATAATACAGTATAACAGAAATAGTATGGAATATAAGACTACAGTGAGATGTAGTAATACAACACTGTACATATACGTATATCAGTACATCATTTATTAATAGTACTTTATATTTACAGAAGATTTTAATCTAAGTATAGTATCATATTAACTCTAAATCTAGACTTTCTAAACAACTACAGAGAATAACTGTACCCTCGAATATAAAATCAGTAGAGAAATATAAACGCTGTTTATCCAGTTAAACCACAGACCCCCGGTTTACTCGCGTTACTCTAAAGCCCAGAGTTGCCAGGACCAATATGGCGGCCGCAGTGACGTAGAGGAGGTGAAGGAGGAGGAGGAGTCCGCCATGTTAACTCTGAGCGTGGTGGTGTTATTGTTAACGCTGTGGAGACGCTGAGGAGCGCGGAGACACAACCCGCTGTACTGGAGCCTGAGAGGGGGAGGTGTGTGTGTGTGTGTGTGGTCTGGGGGAGAGTGAGTGGGGTAATGTGTGTGTGTGAGAGGAGCAGAACTGTGGTGGGGACGGGGGTAAAATGGAAGAAGGGGCATTAATGAGGAAGTGAGAGCAGGAAACGCTCTGAGTGTGTGTGTGTGTGTGTGTGTGTTTAGTCACATAATCTATGCTTATAAACTGCGCGTGTTACTGAAGGACTCATACGGGTTATTTTTTTGGTCGCTCAACTTCTTTTATCTTCACACACACACTGTATGCTGCGGGCGCGTCGCATTACTGTCTGAGCATGCGCACAAGGTACACACCCAACGGACATTACGCGCGCGCGTAATTAAAAGCAAGCGTTGGCGGGATCAGAGCGCGAGCGTCCGTCTGACGTTATACAGACCGTTAATTTAAAACTGAATAATATCGGAACCAATTCTCAGTTTATATATATTCAGGCTAATCTTATTAATTAACCTGAATATACCTTGAAGACACGCGCTCCCAAGTATCCTGTAGTGTATGACTGTGTGTGTGAGTGTGTGTGTGTGAGCAGGGCTGGACTGGGACACAATTTCAGGCTGAAATTCACCAACCCAGTCCCTCCTGGGGGGTATTCCGACAGCAGGTCATGTGACATACCCGGGTAAGTTTAGGAGTAAGTTAGTGAATAACCTCAACTTTCGGTTCCAAAAACGGAGGTAACTCTCTGGGTATGTGTGTAACCATGGCAACTTGCTCTCTGAAGATGACCTGCTCGGTAGCAGCTTCTGTTCCAGGGTCAGTTTGTTTCAGAGGTTTATTGAACATGACGTGCGCTTTTGATGATGATCCTGTGGATGTGGAGGCACAAATTATACGAGGTTTTTCTCGCCGGGAGAGAGTTATAAGACCGCGTATTGATGTCTTTTAATTTCCTAATGATTATTTGAAAGAGTTATCGGTTTTCAAGGAAATCGTTCATTTACTTAACACATCTCTTGAAACCGCATATTCCTAATGCTCAAAGTAATTAAACACATGAAGTACTGTTAACTTAAATAATTGCAATTAGGTCAAATTAATAGACCTTTTTGAGTATTCAGAACTTTTTGATATTTTAATTAATCGTGAGTACGTAAGTAACAGTAACCGTCACCTTCAAATTCCACCAACTAAAACTCTATAGAGCGCTGGTGGCTCAGTGGTGAGTGTTTCGCCTGCCATGTGGACGGCCCGGGTTCGATCCCCAGGCCGGCTTGTCTGATGTGGTGAAAGTACATCACATCATTTATTTGATTTGCAACAAGTTCAACAAACTCAAAAATTTACAGTTCTGTTTACTTAAAATTGGAAACATCATCACTTAAAAAATTGATGTAACTTATTACAGTGTACGTAGCACTTCGGCATTTTTTATACCGTGTGGGTGATGCAGAGCATGTGGGAAAGGCAACTGTGTGTAGAGCCGTTCACACAGTATGTTTGGCACTTAAACACTTTTTACACACCGTAAAACCGATTAAGTTGGCAAAACTAAAAAAAACTTGTGCTAATCAGTTACATAAATTTTTCAAGTAATGATGTTCCCAATTTTAAGTAAACTATATATATTTTTAAATAAATTATTGTGGCAGTTGTTGGGATTCGAACCCGGGTCTTTCACATGGCAGGCGAAACCTTTACCACTGAGCCACCAGTATTGTATAGAGTTTAAGAAGGTGGAATTTTAAGGTGACGGTTACTGTTACTTACATACTCACGATTACTTAAAATATCAAAAGGTTCTGAATACTCAAAAAGGTCTATTAATTTGACCTAATTGCAATTATTTAAGTTAACGGTACTCAATGTGTTTAATTACTTAGGGTTTACAGTGTATAATAAAAGGGAAACCGATGTCAAATGTGCTATTTAATACTCTCACGCATTTACTCTGTTCGTTATTTTTTTCCAAGCCAACTCTCTTTCTTTAGCCGATGCAGCCGTGTTGCTTTTTTCATTATTATTGGCTTAAATTCTTCATATGGTGCATTTAAACCTCCAACTCCGCCTCTGTGAAGTATGTCGCTCTCTTTTTTTCACTTTGATTTTCCATTTTGACTCGTGAAATCGGCGATCCATTGAAAATGTCTTTATGTATGCACCGTGCACGCGCAGTAACTCTGGGTAACCAGTAGGAAGTTGATTAAACTTTCTCTTCTCAGAGGTTTTGGAACCGACATACTCATGGTATGCGGGTTTGGAGTAAATCAACCCTGAGGTTAAGTTTTACCAAATGGTAAGTTAACCCAGCTTTCTGGAATACCCCCCTGTACACCCAAATACATTTAAACCACAGACAGATTTATTTTTCCTCTAATGTACAGTATATACAGTGTCAACCAAAAGATCTTCAAAAGATCAAATCTTATGTAAATATTTTAATACTAAACTATTTGATACTGTATATATACATGATAATATTATGTTAATAATATGATACTATATTAATACTAGCTGTGCCCGCAACTTTGTTTGCATGGAATTTTGGAATTGTATAGTTATCACAAATCGACAGATGTACTTTAACTGACCAGGACATTTTAAAATATAAGCACATTATTAAAAACTGTACAGCACCATTTGTTGAATTTTGAGATGAACTAATTATTTTTTTCAAGGTCAAATTTTTTTTTATGATTTCTTATTCTGTATCAGTTATTAGCAAGTTTAGAATACGTCCAGTGCCATCTGTGGTCATGAAAATACAGTGCAACCTCGGATTGTGAGTAACGCGGTTTGCGAGTGTTTCGAAAGACGAGCAAATATTTTTAATAAATTTTGACTTGGAAAACGAACAAGTCTTGGTTTAAGTCTCGAGTATCATGTATCACGCATGCGCTTCTTGTTTTGACACCAAGCGTCACGTGATCACAACTGAGCCAATGGTTTTTCTCTCTCTTGCGCTGTGGAATTGTGGGTAATCGTCTCCCCTGCAGGGTCTTAGTGCTCGTCTCTCACTGGTATAATCAACATGTGCACGCATGTACTGTTTACTATAAAGTGACCAGTGTGTGACACTGACACAGTGACCACGCGTGTGTGTAAAACATATTTAGGACCCAAGCACTATAAGGTGCGCAGGACCCTCTTGTTTTCCTAAGGATTTTTTTTTTCCACCCTTTTGGACTTTTCGGGTGTCTTAACATGCTCGAAAACTCATGAAACTTGGCAGACAGGTTGGAATCATGAAACTTGGCAGACAGGTTGGAATCTGCTGCCATCAGGATGCCTGAGAGTCGTGTGGCCCGGGGCCCCCAGAGGCAAGAGCCCCCCTCCCAATGCTATGGGAACTGTATGCAAAGATCAGTGAACTGCAAAATACACAGCCGGATGGACTGTTTATTGTTGCTGGAGATTTCAACCATGCAAATCTCAAGTCAGTGCTTCCTAAATTCCATCAGTATGTGGACTTTGCAACGAGAGGGGAAAACACGCTGGATCTTGTTTACACAAACATCCCCGACACATATCGGGCAGAGCCCTGCCCCCACCTCAGCTACTCAGACCACATCTCTGTTATGCTAATTCCAGCATACAGACCACCCATCAGGCGTTCAAAACCGGTTCTGAAGCAGGTGAAAACCTGGCCAGCAGCAGCCATCTCAGGGCTGTTTCGAGAACACTGACTGGAACATGTTTAGGGAGGCTGCGAATTACGGCGACTTCACTGACTTGGAATAGTACACGTCATCAGTGACATCAACCAGTGCACCGATGACGTCACTGTCTCCAAGAACATCATCTCACGCCCAAACCAGAAACCGTGGATTACTGCGGAGGTGCGTGCACTTCTGAGGACCCGAGACTCTGCCTTCAGAACGGGGGACAAGGTGGCCCTAAGAACAGCAAGGGCCAAACTGTCCCGGGCCATCAGACAGGTGAAGTACGCACACGCCCAGAGAATCCACAATCACTTCAGGGACAGCGGTGACGCACGGCGCATGTGGCAGGGCATAGAAACCATCACCAACTACAGGACTTCATCACCTGCCTGTGACAGTGACGGCTCCCTTCCAGATGCGCTGAACAACTTCTACCCTTGGTTCGACACACAGAACGACGTGACAGCGAGGAAGACCACCCCTCTTCCGAACGACCAGGTGCTGTCTCTCACCACGGCTGATGTGAGGAAAACTCTACACAGAGTCAATCCACGTAAAGCTGCTGGACCAGACAACATCACAGGCGGAGTGCTCAGAGAATGTGCAGAACAGCTGGCAGATGTTCTCACCGACATCTTCAACATCTCTCTGAGCAGTGCCGTAGTTCCCACAAGCTTCAAGTCTACCACCATCGTCCCAGTGCCGAAGAAGTCTTCTGTGTCCTGTCTCAATGACTACCGCCCTGTTGCACTCCCATCATCATGAAGTACTTCGAGCAGCTCGTCATGAGACAGATCAACACCCTGCTGCCCCCCTCACTGGACCCACTGCAGTTTGCGTATCGTTCAAACCGCTCGACGGACAACGCCATCTCCACTCCACTCCACTCCACCTGGCACTGACACATGTTGACTGGAAAGACACTTATGTCAGAATGCTGTACATAGATTTCAGTTCAGCATTCAATACAATCATCCCCCAACACCTGATCGGGAAGCTGAGCTTGTTGGGCCTGAACACCTCCCTCTGTAACTGGATCCTGGACTTTCTGATCGGAAGACCTCAGTGCGGATCGGGAACTACACTTCCAGCACCACCACACTGAGTACTGGCGCCTCCCAGGGCTGTGTGCTCAGTCCCCTGCTGTTTACCCTGCTGACTCATGATTGTGTAGCGACACACAGCTCCAATCATATCATCAAGTTTGCTGATGACACGACCATGGTGGGTGTCATCAGCAAGAACGACGAGTCGGCGTACAGAGAGGAAGTGCAGAGGCTAACGGACTGGTGTAAAGACAACAACCTGGCTCTGAACGTCGATAAGACAAAATAGATGGTTGTTGACTTCAGGAGGACACGGATTGATCACTCTCCGCTCAGCATCGACGACTCTTCTGTGGAGATCGTCAAGAGCACAAAATTCCTGGGTGTCCACCTGGAGGAGAACCTCACCTGGTCCCCCAACACCAGCTCTCTGCACAAGAAAGCCCAACAACGTCTTTTCTTCCTGAGAAGGATGAGGAAGGCCCAGCTTCCACCACCAACCCTCACCGCCGTCTATAGAGGAACTATTGAGAGCATCCTGAGCAGCTGCATCACTGTCTGGTTTGGGAACTGTACCATCTCGGACCGCAAGACTCTACAGCGGATAGTGAGGACAGCTGAGAAGATCATAGGGGTCTCTCTCCCCTCTGTCGAAGACATTTACACCACACGCTGCATCCGCAAAGCCACCAGCATTGTGACTGATCAGACACACCCTTCACACTCACTCTTCACCCTCCTGCCATCTGGAAAAAGGAACTGAAGCATTCGGGCCTCACATCCAGACTATGTAACAGTTTTTACCCTCAAGTCATCCGTCTCCTCAACACAAAGGGGCTGGACTGATAAAACACACACACACACACACACACACTCAACACACACACACAAATCATTCAGATGAACTAAACATCAGGACTGAACTGATAAACACACACATGCACAATCACACTGATCTACATCCATCTCAAACGGTTCATAACCTACCTGAACTGCTCTTGCAATATTTGCACAATATTTACTTTACTTTGCTATTTGCACACAATATCTTTTTAAAATCATTGCTGCTACTTCAGAAATGTCAGTTGTTTACTGCTGCTCTTCCCACTACCTCAACCCATACGTCATCAATCAAAAAAAAAAAAAAGTACTGTAACGTGTTACGTTGTTGTGTTTGTCAATTCTGTAGCTCTGTGTTTGCACATTTGCACCGTGCACTTTGTTGTCTATTGTTGTCTCTCCTTTGTATAGAAATTCATAGTTTTTTTTAGGTTAACTTAAAAATTGTAAATCAGTCATTACGTTGCTAATTTATGTTATGTTGTGATGTGAATTTATGTTGTGTTGTTAATTTATGTTGTTCGCATGTATGTAGCACCTTGGTCCTGGAGGAACATTGTTTCGTTTCACTGTGTACTGGACTGTATATGGTTGAAATGACAATAAAGGCCTAGTTGACTATTTGACTTGACTATTTAATAACCTAATGCCATAGGTGTTATTTCATAGTTTTGAAATCTCCAGTATTGTTGTAGAACGTAGAAGATAAATCACTAAACAAAAACAAAGAAATTTTCAAGTGATCCCAAAGCGGGATTTGTGCAGTAGTGTATAAAATGTATGTATAAATAGGATTATTTTAATGCATGTGCCATGGATAATGCTCACAACTTGTCTTTAATTTATTTCATGTTGTGCGGATTTACGCAGATGTACACATTTGTCCTGCTGCGTGGTGGAAATGTGTGAATCTGCGTATAATCTGTGGTTCTGTAAGAGCAGAGTTTAATTTATTATTTTTGTAACTGTCACTTTGTCACTGTGTAGTATAGTGGATGGATATGTGTAGTAAATTGGTTGATCACTAGAGGGAGTTGGTTATTCCTGATGTTGTGAGAGTTTTCCGGTGAGACGAAGAAGAATTAAGATGGAGACTATGTTGACAGACAATGTGTTTAGCTCGGGAAGTTTATTAAAGTTTTAAACGGAAGACCTGGCTTCCAAGATTATTTATTACTCCACCTCACGATACCACACACTGTTTCAAAAAAACGTACAGGGTCAGTCACCTGTGGAGACAACATACGACATGTTCATTTATGAACCAGTTACATTCTGTACCCGATGTGTTAAAAAAAAATAACGGATTCCATTTTTGTCCAAACGTGTCTTTTATGAGCTACATGTCACTCAGTGTTACTAAAGTGTCTCTCCACCACGTGCATCTCTGTCTGAACACCATTTCCTCACTACTCTTAACTACATTTTGGTGAAAATGAATAGAAGTGATTTCATATTTTTTAAATGTTGATTAATTGCTCTTACTCTTACCTCTGAAATTAATACCAAAATTGTGTCACTATTTTTGTTTTTCTTCCTGGGCTCGTATTCAGGAAATTCTTTTAGAGCATAGAGTTTCTTCTAGTGATGAAATAATAAGAAAATTCTTAGAATTAGGTTTTTTTCCAAGAATTCTTCATAAAATGAAAGAGTAGATCTTAGTACTGATAGAAATTAATGAAACATTTAACCCTAAAAAGAGCTCCTAAGATGAGAAACTGTTAGGAATAGCGAGGAGGGGTTTCTCATCAACTGTATATCATTTATACTTTTTTATTTCCTTTTTTTTCTCCACAACAATCAATCCAGGTCTTCAGACAAGTGTGTCATCCCTAGCCACAGATAAGACTTTTAGTTTGTTCCTCACTCACACTTGTTCTGAGATCGATCCTAAATTACTTTTAAAGTAAGACTCCTTGCTAGAGTTTTAAGCAGTTAGAAGCTCTCTCTGACGATTCTTAGAATTTTTATTGATGTGGCCCCTAAAGTTCATTAAAACAGAAATTAGTTCTGAGGGTTAGCGCTGAAATGACAGCATTGTTGCTAAAAACTGAATTGTAATGTGGAGGCTCATTAATGGTGCTTTTAAATAAAAAAGCAGCAGTTTATCCAAAGTTTGACACAAACACATCAAATACCGCAAAGTGTCTAAAAGCTGCACCTGTAAAAGGTCCTGTGCTGCACCGTGTTCTCCTTAATGACATTCAAATCTCCTCCAACCTTTTAATTATCAGATCACACCAGGGTTCTCTACAGGGCCCATCACATTGTAAAGCACGTTGTAAAGGACAATACACACCCACAACACAATTTATTCACACTTCTGCCATGATACACAAGTGTGAAGTCACAGGCAAAAAGACTTGCAATAGTTTTTATACACAAGCCATTCGACTTCTGAATAACGCCTTATAATCCTTAAATACCTGAATTCCTGTGTATGTTTATGTGTTCTGTGTACAGTGTGTGTGTGTGTGTGTTCCTGTGTGTGGTCAGGGAGCCGGACAAAGTGAGAGTTTCATTGTACTGTTTAAACTGTCGTTTTTATCGTGTACATGACAATAAACCAAAGTAAATATATGTTAAAAGAAGATTTGTAACTATATGTTAATGAAAATAAATGTCATCTGGTTTAATTCTGTGATTAATAAGCAAAATAAGCAGAAGAATCAAAGTCTGTAGTCTCTATCATCATCACATCACATCGAATAAAAATAACAAAATCTTTCCTCTTCACATTATTCACAGAAATTAAAGAGAAAGAGCAGAACTACAGGAGGAAAGTGTCAGAGCTTTAGCGCCCCCAGTGGCTGTGTAGAGCGGTGCAGTGGTGACGTCACAGGAAGCGGTGAGGCGGGTCTTTTCCTACTTCCGGAATCGAAATCGAAAGTCAGCAGTTGTCCGTTACACAGAGAGACAGGAGCGGAGTGAAGCAGCTCATCCGGTGAGTTTATTACTCAATATTACTGAACACAGTAACAGTGTGTGTGTGTGTGTGTGTGAGAGAGAGAGAGAGAGAAAGAGAAATAATCCTCCGTGCTGGGTGCGGATATATATAAAGTGTGTGTGTGTGTGTGTGTGTATATGGGTGCGGTCCCGGAGGCCCGTTATAGCTCCTGAGCGCTGACACACAGTTCTCCTCTAACACTCCTCTCTCTCTCTCTCTCTCTCTCTCTCTCTCTCTCTCTCTCTTTACTGTATTAATGAGCGCTGTGCTGCTGTTTCTCTCTTTACACTTTTATTACACTGTATAAACACGAAGCGGAAGCTCTGATCTCATCTCTCTCCACACATGGCAGTAGATCTCCAGTAGATGGCGCTGCAGCTCCTCTACAATGATAGAGTGTAAAAATATTGGGAGAACTCACCTTTAGTGAACTGACAAAAAAAAAAAAAACGTTTTAATTTTGTGTTATGACATGAAACATTGGATATGAAGGTTAACAAACACAACATGAGGAGTGTTATACTTCTATATTTTACACAGTACATCATATTATAAAGAGATAACAGATACACACATTTATATTTCTTCTCAGGATGGGTTTATTTATTTTCTATATTTTCATCTATAGTTTCATAGTTTATACAATCGTTTTTTTACAGTTTATATATAACTCACTGTTTCATATACAGGTCCTTCTCAAAAAAATTGCATATTCTGATAAAGTTCATTATTTTCTGTAATGTACTGATAAACATTAGACTTTCATATATTTTAGATTCATTACACACAACTGAAGTAGTTCAAGCCTTTTATTGTTTTAATATTGATGATTTTGGCATACAACTAATGAAATCCCAAAATTCCTATCTCAAAAAATTAGCATATTTCATCTGACCAATGAAAGAAAAGTGTTTTTAATACAAAAAAAGTCAACCTTCAAATAATTATGTTCAGTTATGCACTCAAGACTTGGTGGGGAATCCTTTTGCAGAAATGACTGCTTCAGTGCGGCGTGGCATGGAGGCGATCAGCCTGTGGCACTGCTGAGGTGTTATGGAGGCCCAGGATGCTTCGATAGCGGCCTTAAGCTCATCCAGAGTGTTGGGTCTCTCAACTTTCTCTTCACAATATCCCACAGATTCTCTATGGGGTTCAGGTCAGGACAGTTGGCAGGTCAATTGAGCACAGTAATACCAATTGAGCATGCGCGCTGCCTCGAAGCTTTGTTTAATTAATTTTTAAAGGTTTGCGTTTTATTTTTGCGCAATTATTTGTTGACAGCACGCTTTTGACACAGCGCGCTTCCGGATGCAAGCCGCCAGTAAACACCGACGAAGAAGAAGCCCTTACGTCACCCACAAAGCGGAAGGAGACGCAAACAGTTAGCGGTGTAGTGATTTGAGGGAGCGTCCTGTTGCGGCTGCAAAATGGAAGAGAGCGATAAAATTATCAGCGAGCCAAGAGGAGAATAAAGCAGAAATTGTCAGTAAAGGCTTATGTTATGCCTGAGATGTAGATTTGGAAACTTTTAGTTGCACAACTTAGTGTTTTTGTGTAATTATTTATTTAAATAATGTGCCTTAGTTTTTTTTAATCTTTAAAGTCGTTTGAAAAACTTTTTTTTTTTTGCATCCGAGAAAAGGCTTTAAAATAAGAATGTATGATGCTGTAATGCACTTAATTAATCTCAGTCAACTTTAATACCCCTATCTCACCTACGCGGTTTCACGCGGTGGCCGGAAGTTCGGTTCTTCATGATTCACCGCAAGTTTTGGCGCTGCGATTACGTTTCCATCTTTCTGCGCGAAAAATTTAATATGTTTAAGCCGCCTTAAAAACATGTTTAAACATGATTCATTTTTTTGGCGGAGCTTGAAGAACTTTGCGGAACGTCGGCAGGCGTCGCGGCCCTAACACCACATCTCACTGCGAGTCAAACCGCATAGGGGGGGAGGGGTGTAAGCTATTCCTTGTATTGTGAATAATGACGATGTTTATTTTTGATAAAATGCTGTAAGCTTAAAATAAAAGGAGATTTTTCTAAAAAGAAAACCAATTAATCTTTATTTCTCTTATATATTTTACATTGCTGTTTAATTAAGCAAAAGTGCATTTTATCCGATTAATCGATTGCATTTTTGGTAGAATACTTGATTACTAAAATATTCGAAAGCTACAGTCCTACCGTGGTGTGTGACTGTGTGTGTGTGTGCGCGCTCTGAAGGCTTCACACCACATCAGTGTGTCCTAAAAACCGGGTCACGACCATAAAACACAGAATCGTCCCGTATTTGGAAACTAAAATCTGTGTTCTGTATTGAACTGATACAGGACGATGTTTGTTCTGTGTTTTTTGAGAATCAGAGTGAAATCTGTGTTTATTACAGGTCACACTAAGACAGGTTACACTAAGACAGGTCACACTAAGACAGGTCACACTAAGGTGATGGGTGTGTGTGTGAGAGAGAGACACACAGCCTCCCCCTCAGCCTGTCTGTCATGGGCTCTACAGAGAACAGAGAGCATGAATCTCATTGGTCAGGACCTCCACACAGGGCGGGGTTTTGCCAGGGGGCGGGACTGAGCACGCTGGGAAAATAAAGGAAAAGTTCAGACAAATGAGAACACTTCTATAATTTTTTTTTCTGTCACTCGTTTGCATGATGCATTTAGTTCCTGTCCCCGTGTGGGGTGATTACCCTGGTTATTGTCCTGACTCTAGTGTGTGTGAGTGAGACAGGGGACTGACTGAAGGTCTCTCACTCAGGACTACGAGATGTGGAGGGAGGGGCGAGGGGACATTACCTCAGGTCACCTGCAGATCATCTAGAACACTGTGTACCGTACAGTTTCACAGTGATATCTCATTACTCTGTCCTGTGTCACATCATTAAGAATAATATATACCCAGTCCACACACACCCCAGGGGAAACGGGTTAATGTAGGATTGACTAGTAATAGTGTAATGTCCTGATGTACATCAAAGAAAAAAAAATTATAAAGAAAAGAAAAAAGTTCAAAGGAATTATGGTCACATTTTAAGAAATAAAATAAAATTAGAAAAAAGTTAGGAGATAAAAGGTATGGAGATAAGATATTTATTTTTATTTTATTTCTTCTTTTTCTGTTTTCATGCTGTACTGGGTTAAATAGGTGAGTGTAACACATGTTAGTTAAACTGGTTTATGTTGTGTTTGTTAGCCTTCATATCCAGTGTTTCATGTTGTAACACAAAGTTAAGACAATTTTTATTTATTTATTTATTTTTTAATGAAGGAGAGCTCACCCAGCGTGGCATCCACACTAAAGCCCAAAGTGTGAGATCAGGTGGCACAGCACCAGAGCAACAATTAATAAATTACAGCAAAATTCAAAACACAGAACAGAACTTAAGTCTGCACTGTGATTATCTCAGATTCCTCTTATTGTCATTGTACAAGTACAACGAAATTGAGGCACAAGGTAAAAACGGTACTGATAAAGTAGTAATAAATAATGTAGGGAAATAAAATAATAATAATATACACACACACATTCTCAGATATACACAGTGCCACATGTGCTTGTAAACATAAATAATGAATGTTTCGTCTTGATTCTCAGAGGTTTGTGTGCCCAGGAACTTGAAGGTCGACACCCTCTCCACTCTTTCCCCTCTTATATCCAGAGGCTCATGATGATTCTTTGTAAAGTCAGTGATCATTTCCTTGGTTTTCATGGTGTTGAAGGTCAAGTTGTTTAATGCACACCAATCTGTTAGTCTGTGGACCTCCTCTCTGTAAGCTGTCTCGTCACCATTACTGACCACTGATTACTGAAATGTAATGACAGCATTGATGCTGCTGATGTGTGTGCAGTCACCGGTGTACAGAGAGTATAGGAAAGGGCTCAGGACACAACCTTGTGGTGCTCCTGTACTGAGAGGGGTCTATTCTCACAGACTGTGGCCTGTTTGTTAAAACGTCCAGTGTCCACAGGCACATGTTATGATGGAGCCCTAAGTTGGACATCTTGTAAAACAGTCTGTTTGGAAGGATAGTATTAAACGCAGAATAAACTGTATGTTTTTGATTTTTTCCAGAAGTAGCAGTGTAGTGTGGAGGGCTGTGGAGAGCATCATCTGTTGGTCTGTTAGGTCTGTATGCATGTTGATGTAGAACACCATCTGGGCCTGCTGATTTCTGTATATTGATGTGACTGAAGGTGTGTCGTACCTCAGCAGTGTGCAGGGTGAGTGACTGGGCGTTTGTTGCCAGCGTTGACTCCGACACTGTAATGTTTTGCTCATGGCAGCCAAATAAATGCTTGAGCTCTTCTGCTAGTGCAGCACTATTGTTGGTGACTACATTGTTGTTATTGTTGTTCTTTGTGGTGTGCTGTATCCCTTGCCATGCACGTCTTGGGTCCAAGCTGTCAAAGTGTCTCTTAATTCTCCTCCTGGTGTCTCTGATGTCTCTCTTCATTTCCAGCCTGGCGAATTTGTATCATTGTACTTCACTGGATCTGAATGGTATGTTGTGGGCCTTAAGCAGGAGTCTGACCTCCCTGTCATCCATGGTTTGTTGTTAGGAATGATACAGATCTGTTTAGTGGTAGTGACAGAGTCCATACAGGCTCTTATATAGAACAGCACAGAGGACGTGTAGGTGTTCATGTCATTGTCTTTGAATATGGACCAGTCAGTGTGATCAAAACAATCCTGAAGCTGTTCAGATGCTCCCTCTGTCCACACTTGAATCTCTCTAAGACCTGGTTTTCCTGGGTTGATGAGTGTTCTGTATGCTGGATACAGAAACAGAGAGATGTGACGCAGATAGAGGAGAGGTACTGCACTGAAGCCATGATTGATCTCACTGTATACGTGGCCAAGTGTATTTCCTCCTCTAGTGGGACACAGAACATGCTGGTAGAATTTAGGCAGCACAGTTTACAGGTTTGCTTGTTTAAAGTCCCCAGCTAACTAACACCCGTCCTGATGTGCGCTCTGTTGCTTCTTAATTACAGTTAGCAGGTAGTCTAGAGCTGTAGCAGTGTTGGTTTGAGGAGGAATATAAACTGCAGTAATCAGAACAGTCGGGATGTTATGATGGTCAAAGTCACGGTTTGTTTGCAGTGAACCAACGCTTATCAGTTTGTGTCGGGTGTATTTCTGCCTACATGAGCGTATGTGGTGTTCAAAACCAAACAAAAAGAATATAAGAATATATAAAAATATAAGAACACCTATTGAGGAGATCCAAGTGCTGAGATGCTGCATCTGAACGCCTCGACATTGTCTATAAATATAAAAGCTTTTTGGCCTGAATACTCAGACCCTGTAAATAGCTGTAATTCAAATTCATTTCTCCTAGTGACGTTAATTCCACAAAATATCTTAGAATTGAGGGCGTTTCCCAAAAATTCTGATTAAATGAAAGAGTAGATCGTAGTAAAGATAAAAGTTATTCAGCAGTGTGTGACTGACTGTACTTCTAGTTAGTAACCTGGTAACCCAGTAGAAGAGTCTATATAATGATGGAAACTACAAACTGTAACTGCACTTCTGTAAGTCACTCTGATAAGAGCATCTTCCAAACACCTCAATGTAAATGTAAAGAAACCCTAAAAGATCTCCTGAGGTGAGTAACTGTTAGCAGGAGTGAGGAGGGGTTTAAGAGTCTGAGGAGTTTATTAATCAATCACTCGCTCCATGTTTGCTGCACAAACCGACCCTGACACTGACATGGACACGCCCACAATCACAGTAAAGAGCCCAGATGTTTATCTCAAGTTGCTTTCACATAGATTACGTACGAAAATTACAGCAGGGCGAATAAACTGAAAATAAAATGAAGTAAATACATGTATGTGTGATTTGTGGAAAATAGGCCTGTTAATGTAAAGTAAAGTCTTATATCATAATTATCATATCATGAGTTTGTACTGATGGACGGGTCATGCATTTTTCAGACCCGCACCAGATCCGACCCACCTGAGCCTCTGTAACATCACAAATCAGGACCACGGTGCACCAACACACACCAACACACACCGACCTGCAAAACACCATGATGGAGTTTATTAGTGTTCTCCCTGATCTCAGGAGCCAAAACATTTAAAATGCTTAAATAAACTCTCTTTTTCTGACATTAGCAACAAAGTCTGGAGTATTTGTGAACATTAATGTAAAAACTTTTACTCACCATTAAACACCTTTTTGAACATAATTTCCATAATAAGTCCTAGAAATTCTCATTACCGCAACACTGAAAACATCAACACTGTTAGAAAAGCAAATACAGTTTCACATTTTTAAACATGGATTATTAATAGTCGTGCACAGTTACTTAGTTCTGAAATAATATTTATTTGTAATTGAACATTTTTTTACATTTTGATTGATTTCTCTCATTACTGCAACACCTTCCACAATTTACAACCAATTTTTTATATTTTTTTCAAAATGACATGACAAACCTGAAAGAACATAATTTGTAGATTCTACACATGCATTTAAAATCAAAGTAATTTCTTTTCTATTAATTAAATTAACATCTAATGAACATCTGTTGCGGTAATGATATAGTGGAACCTTGGGTTGTGAGCATAATGTGCAATCTGCAAGGAAGGGGGGGGACTCTCACTCATACAAGCACGCGCACACACACACACACACACACACACACACACACACACACACACACACACACACACACACACACTAGCTTACAAACAGAACCAGAGAGAGGAGGAGGAGGAAAGGGGCTGCTGTGTAGGACGACACAAACACACACAAAATAAAAGATGTTATACACACACACACATGGTCACAGTGTTATAGTAAACAGTACAGGGATGTTGATTATACAAGTGAGAGACGAGCACTAAGACCCAGCAGGGGAGACGATTACCCACAATTCCGCAGAGAGAGAGAGAAAAACCTTTGGCTCAGTTGTGATCATGTGACAAAATGGCGTCCGAGATTCCTCTCATGGCTTAAAGGCGCAGAGACAACACCGTGTGCCTCTCAGTGTGTGAGATTCATTTCCTTAGGTGGGGTTATGGTTTTTGGCCACATGGTGGCAGTGTTGTGAAAGGGGAGAGAGTTAGTCCAGTGGATCGGTATGTTTTATATTGTATATTCGTGCCAAAGGCGTATAAGACTCACTTTCTCGGACTTAGAAACAAGTCCGACTTACAAATGTGCTCCTATCTGTACTGCTGTGTGGGAAAATACACACCTGACATCAGGAAGTGTAGAAACTGAAGTGTGTGCAGTGTGGAGTGTTTATTATTCTAGGAAAATCTCTGATCGTCTGAAAACACGTCTTTATTGTCCCGGGACGACGGGACACCGTTAATCTCAAGGAATAAAAGTGTATAAAAGTGTACAGAGTGTGTGTGCGCGTGTGCGCGTGCGTGCGTGCGTGTTGATTATCAGTAAGAGTTAATGAGACAGAAGCTCCTGTCGTGTTCCTGAGAAAGCCCAGAGCTTCAGATGAACAAACAGGAAGTGATGTCATGTTGGAGGTCGTCTCTGCTGAAAGCTGGAGCTCAGTGAGATCTAAACCCAATGGGATCTGCTCACACACACACCCGTCTCCTCCTGCTGATCAGTTCTTCTCCATCTTCATTATTCACTATAAACTGATGAGTAGACGTGTGAGATCTGTTTCATTTAGTGTTTAATAACGCTGTAACGCTGTGTGTGTGAGTGTGTGTGTGAGCTTTAAACCCACTGTGAGTGTGTGTGTGTGTGAGTGTGTGTGTGAGTGTGTGTGTGAGTGTGTGTGTGAGTGTGTGTGTGTGTGTGTGAGTGTGTGTGTGAGGTGTGTGTGTGAGTGTGTGTAGTGTGTGTGAGTGTGTGAGTGTGTGTGTGTGTGGTGTGTGTGTGTGTGAGTGTGTGTGTGAGTGTGTGTGTGAGTGTGTGTGTGAGTGTGTGTGTGAGTGTGTGTGTGAGTGTGTGTGTGTGAGTGTGTGTGTGTGAGTGTGTGTGTGTGAGTGTGTGTGTGAGTGTGTGTGAGTGTGTGTGTGAGTGTGTGTGTGAGTGTGTGTGTGTGAGTGTGTGTGTGAGTGTGTGGTGTGTGTGAGTGTGTGTGTGAGTGTGTGTGTGTGGGGTGTGTGAGTGTGTGTGTGAGTGGTGTGTGAGTGTGTGAGTGTGTGTGTGGAGTGTGTGTGTGAGTGTGTGTGAAAGTGTGTGTGAGTGTGTGTGAGTGTGTGTGAGTGTGTGTGAGTGTGTGTGAGTGTGTGTGAGTGTGTGTGTGAGTGTGTGTGTGAGTGTGTGTGTGTGAGCGTAAGTGAGTCTGTGCTGATCCACACAGTAATGTAGTGAACTAGTAACACTGTGACTGATGGTGGTGTTGTGTCTCCTCAGACATGCCGTCCTGCAGCGTCCATCACTGTGTCCTGTTCTTACTCACCCTCACACTCACCACTGGTAAGTCTCACTGCACTCTCACTACACACTCTCACTGTACACTCTCACTATACTACACTCTCACTGTACACTCTCACTATACACCCTCACATTCACCACTGGTAAGTCTCACTGCACTCTCACTGCACACTCTGACTGCTCACTCTCACTCTACACACTCTCACATTCACCACTGGTAAGTGTCTCTGGTTCCTCTCGATGCTCTCGGTGTCCCTCAATACACACGCGTCACACTCGTATACTTTCTTCTGATGCTGTGTGTAGCAGCGAGTGTACACTTTATCATCACATGTGTATCACACACACACACACACACACACACTACAGTGTGATGAGAGTCAGGTGTGTAGAGTGTAATAGTGATGTAACTGAGTGTGTTAGTGAATTAAATCTGTAGTGTTGATTCTCGCTGTTACACAGAGACTCTGAGATCAGAGTGAAAGTTACAGAGAGTTAAACTGCAAGTGTCTCATAACTCAGAGCAATCAAACATTATACACTGTAAACTATTTTATATATATATATATATATATATATATATATATATATTTATATATTATCTAATATATATAATTAACTATACTTAATTACAAACTACATAACACACTCTGAGACATCTACCTTTATTAATAATAATAATGTATGTGATGATGGAGTGCTGTAGTCGCTGAGTGTCTGAAAAGTACAGTTGCTGTTTATTAGTTATTTTTATTTATTATTGTTTACAATCTATTTATGTTCTACAGGTTTTCATTTATTCACTTTGTTATTCAGTTGTTTCTGTACAACAGGTGACAGTCGTGTGTAAACAGCACCTTTGAATTTTTTTACTTGAGTTGATAAATTTTGGTTGAAAAAATGAGGATTGTGATCTCAGTTCCCTTGGAGAAAAATCAGGACTCTCACTGCACACTGTCACTGCACGCTGTCACTGTCTTCTCTCCCTGCAGTGTGTCATGACTGTTGTGTGTCCTGTAGTGCACTTGATGAGGTTTGGGACACAGCCCTGAGTTGTCTCTGAGTGTGTGTTCCCTTCACACCTGCAGCAGTCAGATTAATACACACACTGGAGAAGAGTGCAGGACTCGCACTTTATTTTACATTTAAGGAGAAAAATCAGCTTTATAGTTTTGTTCTTCATATAAACTGTTTATTCTCTCTTTCAGATCCTGGAGCAGCTGCTGTGTTTCCTATTTATGCGAAGCTTCATCAGTCTGTGACTCTCCCATGTGAAACTCAGTGTTCTGGTCGGGCCAAGTGGAGTTTGGACAGTAATCGAGACGACGTCTTCGCTCGGTGTGATCAGACATCATGTACATCAGTGCAGCAGGGGTTTAACATGTCTCATGATCAGTATAAGAGAGGAGATCTCTCTCTCACCATCACTAATCCTGATTACAGTATGAGGAAGACGTACACGTGTGAGTGTGATTACTCAGACTACGCTACCGTGCGCCTCAAAATCTTCAGTAAGTGTGTTTATCTCTTCTACTGCTGATAAATCCTTCACTCTCAATTACTGACTCACATTCAGAGTTACACACACAGTTAGGGTTTAATCCTCTAATCACACACACACACACACACACACACACACACACACACACACGCCACCCATATATACATGCCACATACACATACACACACTTAAGGGCTGCTAACAACTCTTGTGAGAAGCAGAGTGAAGTCCAGCGCCACCGTCTGACAGTCTGATGTAACAACAATATGTCATAAAACTCATGTTTTAGCTTTGAACACACACACATACACACACACACACACACACACAAGTCAAACATAAAGTTACACTAGGGATTAAAACTACTGAAGAAGGAAAGCAAAAAGCAAAGGCAATAATAATAATAATAATAATAATACAGTGGAACCTTGGGTCATGAACACCCCACAGTACGAACAAATCAGTTGACGACCAAAAAATGCTCCTAAAATTTGTCTCTGTTCACGGGGACAATCCTCAAAACACGACCCAGAAACCTCCATCCCGAGCCGCCATCAGCTGAAGAAAGGCATAAGGGCGTTGCCCAGCATCAGTTTTGCTCAGTCCGAGGTCGCGGATCACACACATGATAATAGAATTCTGTGTAAAGTGGAGTGACGTCCAAACCTTTGCTGAGACACATCATCCGAACGAAGCTGTGGCAGACAGACGCTACAGCTTATAAACGATGATGCGGCGTCTTACTTTAGGACAAGTGTGCAGCGCGGAAAAAATCTAATGTCTCTGGAGATGTAGTGAAACCGACTGCCACGTACGAACCCGAGGCCTAGAAACAAAAAGAGGGAAACCCCCTGAAGGAGAATGAGCCAGTGTTCCCAGGGACTCTCCTCCCAAACACACTCCTCCTCCCCACCCACCTCCCTCTCCTCCATTCCTGCACATCAGCACATCAAGTGCAGTAACAACACAGGGACACAATAACGTGTTCACTCTCTCCTCTACAGTTTATATTTAGATTTAGTGCTATTGTTTTTGTATAATTAATTTTTTTTAATATATTTTTTAAATGTATTTGTTATATATTTTATAATATTAACAAAATACATCAGTTAAATAAAGTGCATAGCAATTGGAAACAAATTTATATTTACTATTTACATGTATTCATATGGAAAACACTGAATAAGTCTATGACCAAATCAACTCACAAACAGAATTTAGGAACGAATTACGTTTGTGAACCGAGGTTCTTCTGTAATAATAATACTGTAATAATAATAATCATAACCACAGCATTACTACTACTACTACCACTAATAATAATAATAATAATAATAATATATGGAAAAAGTAGAGTCAGAAGAAAAGATAAAGATCCTGAATATGAAGTGGGATTGTGATGCATGTTTAATTTCGATTCTGTCTCTCTCTGTGCATGCTCGAGTGTGAACGAGCAAGTGGAGTGTTGTGAGCGAGTTTGCGATTAAACTTTTTTTTCTTATGAATGTAGCTTATCTTTTTTTTTGTCAAGTTGAGATTTGTTTTTAAAGCGTGTGAGTGTGTGCGTGAGTGCAGTTGGCACATTGTGCTGGTAAGCATGGTGACTCCGGACGCCGGTGTGTATGAGAAGTTAACACGCCAACATGGGCCTGGGTGTTGAAGAATGTTGTTTAGCGGTTGGAACCGTAGCGGTTCACTGTAACATCATGTTCGCTTCACTTATAAACGACACAATCATGATATTTTTAAATTCAATTAATAAAGTAAATGAGATTATAGGCGTTATAATTCGGGATTCACATTTAGGCCCTGTCCACACGGACAGGTTTTCACTGTATACGTATAAATTTTTTATCGTATTGGCGTTTCGTCCACACGGATCCGGCGTTTTAGGAGACTGAAACCGCTATTTTTTTAAACCGGGTCCCAAGGTGGATGAATCTGAAAACGACACCCTTGCTTTTTCGTGTGTACAGAGCCAATCCGTATATTTTGTGAAACAATGATGTCATGCGCATGCTCAAAGTCTTCTTCTCCATCTCTATGGCAGAATTACAGCGCCCCATACTGGTCTGGCATATATGTACTACACCGTTTTCAGTGGTTTCGTGTGTACGCAGATATTTCTTGAGGCGACGCCGAACGAGGAAAAAAAATGATCGGATAGGGAACACGCTGGCTTCGTGTGGACGGAGCCTTACACCGGTGCTTCCTCTCGGTACTCCATCTAAGAAGATTACACTGTCGAATGTCCCAGCATTTATAAAGATGAGGGCTCTAGACACAGTACACCTGGTCTCACTGTAGAGACAACACGCTCTCACTAGCAGGGCTTAACTGCTTTTATTGTTTTAAACATCAACTGAATATTTTATTGTCTTGTTTTATATATCCTGTGAGGTTTCAGATCATTGCATGGTACAAAAGTGCAAATTAAAGTATTTTGTCAGCAGTTCACTCACACTGTGACTAAGGACATCACCAAATTTCTTAAAGATCTGGAGATTGAGGTGGTGAAACTCCATATATCCATATATATTATATATATACTCCAGCCGGTGTGTAACTTAGTGCTGTACAGATCAACAGTCTACACACATCATTACAGCTATTATCACTTCTTTAGCGTGTGATTCACATGGAGAAAACTGAGGGGCGGAGCCTCCTGCTGCTGCGTTCCGGCTACAGTGTATCCTTGTGTATGTGAGACTATGGGACAGTGCAGGCGGGACTATGGGTCATATGTCCCATTCCTCCAACATCTATAGGTCAGCGTCTATCCGATAGCGGACACCTGGTATGTGTAGCGTGACGGTATGAGGTCGTTATCACATTGGTAACACTTAATAGTTTGTAATAGTCAGTAGTGTCGCTGTAATTTCACTTTCTGACGGTAGCGACTGTATGTTGTCCTCATCAGTTCTTTAGGCCTCGGTAGGACGTGAGGAGAGGACGGTAGCAAACTCGGCTCAGTGGAATGGAGGTGATAGGAAGCGCTTTTGTGTCCGATTAAATTATTACATCTAATGAGTACAAACTTACACTTCAGATTATTAATTACTGCAACAAATAATGAATGTACACTTCTCAAAATAATAAATATAAACTATATATACTAAATAAATCATCTAATAAGAAAAAGCCAAACAGAAGCTAACAAACACATAACAGTTAATGAAAAACTGTAAAATTATAAACCGACATGTTGAACAATGAACGTCTTTCACATCAGATGATGAACACAGAGTTGGAACATTTAAAGGTCGGCTCTGAATAAGAGAAGACAAGAGAACCTGTACACATGAGACACAACCTCACTCTGTTCTGGTTTACGGTCTGTGTGTAGCTTTCATCATCAGACGTCACCATGTCATCATGTGACACACGCCTTCATTACTCATTGCTGCCACATCATTACTCGATGTGTGCTTTTCACATGACCTGTCAATCAAACCTATTCCTAGCCTAAATACCACCGCCTGGTGCTCATGTAAACACCAGCTAAGGTAGCTAGCTAGCGCTAACAGGCTAATATGACTTCTAGTGAGTTAGCTCTCCATGAATTAGTCGATTTATCTGACCAGGTCCAGACTGGAACAATAACTGGAGACTTTCCTTTGTTTCGTGTTGACTGGGTTAAAGGACGCGGCTTTTACATACCAGCGTTAACCAAAGGAGAATAAGACCCTCCACGACCCCTTTAACTGAACTTTACACATAATTAATGTACAATAGGAAATAAGGAAATGAACGATAAAACAAATCGAAACGATTCACAGTATTTTTAAGTATAAGGGCTAAATGTGCGTGCGCGCGCACGCACACACACACACACACACACACACACACACACACACACACACACACACACAATAAAGATAAATTCATTTTACTGTAGAATTTGCTCAGAATTTGACATAAACTGCTCATCAAATGTTCTGGATTTGTCAATAAAATATAAAACAACACATTATTATCTCTGTAAATTGTTTATTATTTTACTAAATATTTTTCCATAATTTATCCATAATGCAGTTAATGATTTTAAATAAAAAAGTATAAATGTGTTGCATTGATAAAATGTGCTGGTGCTGATAAAACCTGGAATAAGGAGCAACAGTGCCTCTAGTGGAGGAAGTTATTCCAGAGCCCTGAGTTAGCAAACGTAACGCAAGTACATCATGTGTATGGATTTTCATTTTACTGGACATGTATCTGGGGGTGTGGTGTATCTGGGGGTGTGGTGTATCTGGGGGTGTGGTGTATCTGGGGGTGTGGTGTATCTGGGGGTGTGGTGTATCTGGGGGGAGTGGTGTATCTGGCAGCTACGCCTACATGTTGATTTGGGGTCTGAGGATCTGAGTTCGAGCCCCGCCGTCTCAGCCACTGCATGCAGAGAAATGTGAGGGTTGCGTCAGAAAGGGCATCTGGCGTAAAACCTGTGCCAAGTGTGTGTGTGGATCTGATGGTCTGCTGTGGCGACCCCTTGAGCAGCGGAAAAAAAGTATGTACTGTATGTTACTGAATGTGTCTCCTGATGATGCTTCCTGAGTTAAAAGACTCCCTACATGAGCTCCAGTGACACCAACAGATAACATCTGGATCAGAGAGTCCAGTCTGATTAACAGCTTCTCCAGCTCACTGTTATTACACCAGAGGGAGAGTAAAACAATGCAGTGTGTTAGTGTATGTGTGTGTGTGTGTGTGTGTGTGTGTGTGTGTGTGTGTGTGTGTGTCTGAACAAGAGAGAATCAACCTCATGTCTGTAAGATTATATACAGCTGGTTCCACTGCACAGGGTGTGTGTGTGTGTGTGTGTGTGTGTGTGTGTGTGTGTGTGTGTGTGTGTGTGTGATGTTATGCAGTGATGATCACTTTACACTCTAGTGTGCTTTTCCTGAATGTGTGGAACACGAACCTTTTATGAATAGCACTTATAAATTTAGTCTGAAATCATGAAAAAATCATGCAAATGTGTCTCAAATAGTGTGAAGATCAGTAACTCCACTCTGGATCTGTGTAACCCGACTCTGAACACCAGGAACATAAACACTGTCCTGACCTTTGTAGTTTAGTTGTGGACTCTGAATAAATCCAGCTGAATGTTTTGTCTCCTCAGCCGTGTCCTCAGCAGTTCCAGTGCAGACTGAAGGAGATCTGAAGCTGGATTTGTCCGTACCAGAGTCAGTGGAGGTGATTTATAGAGGGAGTGACTCAGCTGATGGTGTACAGATCTGCACTGTGACTGACAGAACACTAGAGTGTAACACTGAATACACACCCAGAACATCACTCAGTAACTCAGAGCTCACACTGAGGAACATGTGGAGAGGTGAGAGTGGAACTTACACCATCAGGAACCTGGACCATAAAGAAGACATCCGTGTGTACGCCGTCTCTGTGTCAGGTACGTCTCAGTGTGTGTGTAATGAAGGGGTTAAACAGGGGATTATGGGAAACCTTCTATACTGTGCCCAGTGGAGTGAAGTCTATAATTCACACACTCTGGTGTTCAGCCTTCTTATAACATTAGGCAGCAGTTTGCATGAGTGTGTGTGTGGTGTTGAAGTGATGAGGCAGCACTCAGAGCATTCAGAGTCACATTTACCAGCTCAGTCTCAGCTTTTTATTGATAAGCAGCTCCTTAACCTGTCAACATCTACAGAGCTCAGACACACACTGTTATTATAATCCTGATCCTGCCCTCACACTCCTCATCTCCTAGTGCTAACTAGCCTAGCGACTCTCAGAGTCCTGTAGCCGCACTGCATTCTGGGAGTGTGAGTCCGGCGAGCGCTCTGACGTCTCCACCACGTCTCCACTGTATTTCTCATTAATATGAAGTTAAAGCTGTAAAGTTAAAACTCTGAGTGAGAAACAAACTCCTGCTGTCGTGTGTTTAGGAGCTGAGAGAGAAACCTGAGTCTCATCACACACACCTGAGAGTCTTCACCTGTTTATACACTAATACACTCAACACTGTGCGTGTGTGTGTGCGTGTGTGTGTGTGTGTGTGTGTTGTAGGGTTAACTACTGGTGAGACTGCAGGTATAGTGATACCGGTGCTGCTGTTGATGGCGGGGCTGGTGATCGCTGGAGTGGTCTACAGAAAGAAGGCACCTGAATGGGAGGTAAGAGGAACTGTGTGTGTGTGTGAGATGAAGACTTGACTGAGGTGTGTAAAGAGTGTGTGTGTGTGTGTGTGTGTGTGAGGAGAATC
>QNUK01001863.1:0-20000 GCA_013621035.1 Clarias magur | reverse complement strand
ATGAGCGAGTTCTGAGCCAATGTACAAACAGAACCCACAGGAAGAAGAGAGGAAACATGATGAGGATGAAGGCAGCTTATTACAGGTTCTATCCCTAAGCACTGTGATGCTCCTGTACAGAGATAGAGAGAGAGACATGATCAGAATGTGTGTGTGTGTGTGTGTGTGTGTGTGTGTGTCTCTCTCTCTCTCTCTCTCTCTGCTCTCCATCAGTGAGTCATGAGTGAGTGAGTGAGCATCATTACCATGTACACTCTGTAATAAAGGTCATGAGGTCATTTACATCTGAAACAAAATCTGAAGTGTGTGTGTGTGTGTGTGTGTGTGTGTGTGTGAGGTGAGTGTGTGTGTGTGAGCGCCACAGCCCAGACAGTAAACAGCTCACACTCAGTAAAGTGCAGTTCGTTATAATAATTAAAGTTCACTCTGTTCTGTTCATTTCTCGTCCTCACAGGGGCGCTGTGGTGCAGTGGACATCCAGGGTTAGTGGTGCAGCAGTCCAAAGCTTGTGAGTTCAAGTCCCTCCAGAGTTGCTTAATGGTTTCTTTTCTATCTTCATACATTTTGATTGTGTAAAGCTGCTTTGTGACACTCACCCTTGTTAAGAGCTCTGTACAAATACAATTTCTTTCAATTTCATTTTCTTTCTATCTATCTATTACAACCACTGAGCTCTGGCACTAACACACACACACACCCTCAGTGTTGGTTCTGAAAGCGAGGGCTGTGACCCACATGGTTCTGGAGTCATGAGTTACTCTAGAGCATTAAACCCTAAACAGTGCTGGAGCAGAGCGACGAGGGGAAGATCACACAGGACCGACAGGGACAATGTCTCGAGCATTGACAGTAGACTGGTATAGACTGTGTGTAAGGATGTGTGTGTGTGTGTGTGTGTGTGTGTGTGTGATGTCGCTTATTGTTTATGGTGCTGGCGTCCGGATGTTACGACACTTAGCTTGTGTGTCAGCAGGCAAACAACTAGGCTGGAAAACAGCGAAATAGAACAACTGAGCTTTTTCCAAGCTTTAGAACAGAGAAGCGAAGGTCGAGCTGCTGCGTGCGCTGGCCATGGTGCTGAGAGCGTCCGCTCGGGCAATCAGAGGGTCACGTCCCTCACGTGTCACTAACGTACGGGCGCGCAGTACTTCCATGGGAGAATAATTTACTAAAAGTTTCAAGTGATATTTTCACATTAGAACATGTAAATGATTTATCTTGAATAACGTGAAAAGATCATTTAATGTTTTTATGTAAAATGTTTCACTTTATAAAGTAACGATATCTTGCTGAAATATAAATAAACATTTGGTTATAATAAAAAACCTGGAAGCACAGTGGGGTAGTGGTTAGCCTTGCAGCTCCAGTGTCGAGGGTTCGCTTCCTGCCTGCGGTGTGTGTGTGTGTGTGTGTGTGTGTGTGTGTGTGTGATCTCCCCGTGCCTGGTGGGTTTCCTGCAGGTGCTCTGGTTTTCTCCCACAGTACAAAGACATGCAGATTAGACTAACTGGTGCTATCAGGATAAAGCGGTATTGATGAAGAGTGTGTGTGTGTGTGTGTGTGTGTGTGTGTGTGTAATAAACAACCTTACACATAAAAAAGTGAGTTTAATTAATTGATTTTATTTTTATTAATATGATTCCGTGGTGGTTGTGTGCCTCTGTGTGCTGCACTAGACAGGTAGTGTCTGAGCGGGAGGCGGTTCTCGTGTGTGCTACAGAGTATAACCCCGCCCTCGGCCCTGAGCGCCACGTTTATTTTCATTTCCCTGCTCTTGACCCGCTGACCGTCAGCCAGAACACCAGCAATCAGATTATCCCCAGTTACTGATCCCCCGGGGCCGCGCATAACGCCACTCAAATCAATGTGTGTATGTGTGTGCGCGCGTGCGTGTGTGTGTGTTTTTTAAAGGATTCAAAGGGAAAAGGCGTGTCGTTTTTATATAGCAGCAGGTGTGTAAATATACAACAAATAATCATCCATAAATCATTTGCAGTATATTTAAAAAAACACTGATCAAGTTCACAAACTCTCTAAAGGTCCAGAACAATTAAACACGGCTAATCAACACAAACACTTTAGCATGCTAGCTAGTACCAAAGAGCGCTTGTTAGCATGCTAGTTGCTCAGTTAGCAAGTGGATACGACTCTGATCAGAGCCTGACATAAGCCACTGTGTAGTAATGTCACTCACACTGTAACCGGCATTTAGTTAGCATGTAGGCTAATTAGCAACTAACTCAAGGAAGTGTATAAATCTGGAGGAAAATAAGTTGTTATATATCGCTATTACATGCACATGTAGCTTGTGTTGTGATGTCTGTGTCATTGTCACAGTCTGTGTCAGTCATTGTGTTTGTGTTCAGAGTGTTAAGGGCAAACGTTTATCCTTATTATACTGTCGTTATCACTCTGCAGGTCTCACACACACACACACACACACACTGACCCGAGACCAAGTAACGAACACGCAGAACGCTAACCTGATGCTGAGCAGAAGGACGTGCTAATTAGCATTCCGGCTCTCAGCACTGCTTAAACACACGCTAACAAAATGAAAGCTTTTCTCCTGCGGGTCGTCGCACGGAGATACCAAACAGGAAGTTTATTTTAATTAGAGGCAAAATAACAGCAGGGAAACCACCATGCAGAAAACATTGCTCACAGACTGTTAGCATCATACACGCTCATTACCAGCGCTAGTCAGGGGACAGAGTACACACTAATTTATATATATATGTATATATATATATTTTTTCAAGTAAATTTTATTTCTATAGCGTTTTTAACAATTGAAATTGTCGCAAAGCAGCTTTACACAATCAAAAGAATGATTTAGGTTCGTATGAAATGTGATTGTGTATGAATCAAAATGGTCAGATCGTCCCTGACCGTCTATCTTATTTTCGGTGATACAACAAATCGTCTTATCCACGATAATTTACATCTTAAAGCACATAGGGTGATCTAGCATGCTAATATAGCTAGCCAATATGTCTAAAATGAATTGGTTGGCAAAATGGATTTTTGCTAGCTTCTCCAGGCTAACAGTGGCCAGATAGCATTCAGTAAAAAGGCTAGCATTACAGAGGAAGCTTGTGGTTTGTACCCCGGAAGAAGGTTACAATCAGGAATGCAAAAATGACCATGGCATCAAAGTCTTCATGAAGATCCTTCAGTTAAGGACAGAACAGCTGAGGAGAACCAGCAGGATTTGGACCACATCAGAGCTGTTGTGATCAAGTCTTCAGAAATCGAACAGTAAACTTAAAAGATCATTTAAGTCATGACGTGAACAAAGTCCACATGTGAATATCTTTATTACTCGACCTATAATGGCTCAACTAGCTGCATACTGAGGTGTCCTTAACTATCCAAGGAGTTCACTGTCCACACTGGAGTTCGACAAAGGGATGTGGCCTCCTCGCTGCTCTTCAGCATCGTGATAGACTCCATTATGAGGAAGGCACTCGAGGACAAGTGAGGAGTTCAGTATGATGTGAACGGCTACTGTAAGGTTTTATAATATTGTAAGACATTCTAATCTAATCAGTTGAGATTCCTGTGCCCTGAGAACAGACGCCTCACTGGGCTTCCTCACGCCTTCGGTGGTATCACCTTCTATATCCTGTATCCAAATGGCTCTTGTCTGCTAGAACCCTTTAGTTTAATCAGGACAATGTGAATGTATTTCCTCTCTCCTGTCTGTCTCCGGCTCTCTATCACTGACACGTTGATATGAATGACGGGTTCTTTTGATGTTCAGGACGTAGCACCGTTTAAATGTGCTCTCCTTGCTGAGAATAAACTAGAGATCTTCAGACATCATGTCTGCGTGTGTGTGTGTGTGTGTGTGTTTGTGTTTGTCTCTCCCGGTCGATCGGGCCTGGACCGGTAAGTGTATCAAGGTGCAGCGGACACAACAAGCTAAAACTCTTCTTCTCTTAGCTTAAAACTTAGGTTTTAAATGAAGAAGTAGTGTGTCCAAGCTAACAGCTACATATCGGATCTGATGTTTGCTGATGCTGAGGCTCCTGACATCCAGCAGGATTTGGTTCGCATTACCTCACAATGGAACAGATGGGTCAAAGGCCATTGTATATCTTGAAGGCTCCAAAATAGAGAAGGTTCAAGAATTCAAATATGGAAAAGAAAGTTGCGTCCACCTCTGATGTCCTCCACAGGATCGGCCAAGCTACTGCAGAGTTCACTTCACTCGAGTGGTATCTTTGGAGGAAGGCCAACAACTCCATCAAGACTAAAATAAACCTCCTTCAGACGCCGATCCTGCCAATCCTCTTATATGGATGAGAAACCTGGACCCTGCTCAAGACAGATTAAAGTCAACTTGAGGTATTTCAGATCCTGTGTCAGATCCTGGGAATTTCTCTGCACGACCATATTCCCAGTGAGACCATCCAATAACAATGTGAAAGCCTCTGTAGTCTGTAGGATGGACATCGATTGCTGCTCTGGCAACAGCGACCCGCCGCGTGAAAAATCGTACGATCTGCTCTAAAGAAACGTGTGTCGATCAAGGAGCGCTTAAAGACCCTGAAGGCTCGGTCTCCATCAGGACAGGACTGATGCCATGGATCATGAAGTATGGAATGGGGTCGGGAAGAACATCCAGAAACCTCTAGAGCCCACAACAGCTTGTTATCAGCAACACCAAGCAGCCCTAAAGACAGAGGAGCAAAATGCTTTCTTCTACTGCATGCAACAGTCTGTGCAGAAAGAAAACAGTGCATTTCCCTCAGCTCCTCTCTCTCCCTTCAGTGAGCTCCACTATTGGGCCATTCAGCCTCTTTATCCAGATCCTTCACGGAGTTTTGTCTCGCTTGATTAAATATGGCATGAAATTTACACTTTACCAATTAATTCATATCAGATGTGTGAGTGTGTGTGTGTGTGTGTCTAACCAGCATCTTATTGTATCTGTAGACTACATGATGCTGTGTGTTATGGATAGATGTAATAGTGTAAGTGTACGTCTGCTCCTTCCCTCAGATACCATCCACACGCATGGCACTCCTGAGATACCCTGATCCTGAGCACTTCTGCCGTCTGGACTGGTCTGATGCCCCCGCTGGTTGGACTTCTCATCACATGGAGACTCACTGCTGCTGAGGATGAGTTTGGCTCTGCAAGTCATCTGCAAGAAACCAGTCCAGTCATAGCACGCGGAGTCACACTCCAGCTTCTTTTGGTTTGTTTACGTTGTTAATTTCATGGTACATAATTATTGGCTTTATGTACAGTACATAGTTAGAAGCATCGTTATTATAACTGCAATATACAGAGAGATTCCCCTCTTCCAGTTTAATGTACTCTTCAGTTCATCAGGTTTTCTGCACTGCATGTCTGCCGACAGAGCGAGAGCACACGCCTCACACATGCACTGTGTGCTCTGTTCCACTTTAATCATCATGTAATGAATCAGTAGATCATTAAACCAGTAGGTGATGGGCTTTTTGTCATGATGAAATATAAGACTTCCAGTTACACCTGTTGTTGTTTCCATCCAGTCATCTTTTTGTGCTCGTGTTTTTGAGATTGTAAACATTTAAACGTAGTCATTGGTGTAGATTGATTGATATTAAATGTTATTAATGTCCTGTTATTGTTTCTACCTTCATATAAATTAACCAAAGATTCAGGATTTTTTTTTCACAGACAAAAAAATTATGAAAACTGTTTGAGTAAATTTTTAACTAACATGAATAAATGGCTGTACTTGACAGTTCACACGTCCTAGATTCTGACCGGTCATGTGCATCATGTTCACTCACATCAATCTGCATCAGTTTAAACGCGCTAAAGACACTATGCGGCAAATTCAAAGGTCGTGTAGTGGTTAGTACTGTCGCCCTGCACCTCCAGGGTCCGGGTTCGATTCCCACCGCTGTGTATGCAGTTTGCTTCTTCTTCGCTTGCTTGGTGGCACCAGGTTGTCCGGTTTTCACCCAAAGACATGTAGATTAGGAGAATAGAGGTTATGTAAACAGGACACGCCTCCCTCACGCGGGCACAAGACAAAGCGACATGGCGACCTTCAGTCGACAAAACTGTGAAACGAGCGTAGAACAGATGATGTTGTGGGCTTCCTGACATTTATATGAACCCGATTTTGACGCTGGAAAAACGCATGAAGCAAAGCCTGAAGTCCTGTGGAGGACAATCAGGCGTCCAGCTGGAAACTCCACCCCTTAAATCCATTTTTCTTTATAAAAACATGTATGTATATCATTTGTCTCCTGAACACGTTTAGAATGCTGAAACAATTGGGGACCCGTGTGTGTGTGTCCGTCCACCTGCTGAGAGGTCCCCAGTTAACTGGTGTGAGATCTGTTCCCAATTTGGTATACACACACACACACACACACACACACACACAGTGAGGAGTCTCCTGTGATCCTGAATATGTTGTTTATAATAAACATGAATAATATTGAACATGAATAAAACTCTACAAAAATCCAGCAGGTGTGAGACAGTAAAGCGCACGTCAGCACGTTACACTGTCTGGTCTCACACACACACACACACACACACACACACACACACACACACACGTCAGCACATTTGTCTTTTTGAAAATGATTGAATAAAACTATACAGATATACAGTTTGGTCGTCTAGACTTTAAGTCCTGAGTGTCTGAGTAACCAGCCGAGTCCCTCCATCAGTCCTGAGAGAGAATCAGCCACCACATCCTGCACCTGCACACACACGCACATGCACACACACACACACACACTAATTAATACTCCACTGAAAGGAAATGCATTGAATAATGCTGTGTGTGAGTGTGTGTGCGTGTGTGTGCGTGTGAGTATGTGTGAGTGTGTGTGCGTGTGTGTGTGGTCACCATCCACGGGTTGGGGAGCAGGCCGAGTTGTAGCTGATGAGCGACAGAAACACACGCACTTGTCTTCTGGTTCTCTCCGTCTCTGGACACACAGGAGAGGACGAGGAGGGGACGGGACGGGGGACCAAACACGGGCTGGAGCGCAGCGCTGATCTGAGCAAACTCCTCCTCCCTTACGGCTAACACACACACACACACACACACACACACACAAAGCGTCACTCATAAACTCATTCAGTGTGTGTACTGTCTGAAGCAGAACTAAAGGTGACAGAAGAATGGAGACATGGAGACAGTGGAGCACCACGCCCACCTGTGTGTGTCTCCGCGTTAGCATCACCACGCTCACCTGTGTGTGTCTCCGCGTTAGCCACATAAATGAAGCCATTAACGGAGCGGAACACTTCCTGGAACTGAGGAGCCACGCTGAAGCTCCGCCTTCCTCCATCATCATCATCATCATCATCCTCCTCCTCCTCCTGAACAAAGACCTTACTCTCCACCCTCGACCTCTCCTCCCGCGCCCGGTCTCTCTCTGCCCTGCGCGCACACACACACACAGAGTTGCACTGCGAGTGGTCATGTGATCATCATTGTGTTTATTATTATGAGGACGCGTTTGCACCTCCGTACCTGTAGGTGGAGTACAAAGTGATGATGTTGAATTTGTGTTGGGCGTCATACAAAAAACTGATCCCTGATCCAATACCTAACACACACACACACACACACACACACACACACACACACACACACAGAGCGTGAAGCACAAGTCAGGCCCACTAATCAGTAACTTACAAATAAACAGTGTAATAGGAGCACTAGTGGGCGGAGCCTGTGTGGAGAAGGCTAACGGCTCATAGGGCGGGTAGGAGGAGCCACAGGTTCTACAGACACTGCTCTAGAACCATGACCAACTCTCTCATCAGCTACAGTGTGTGTGTGTGTGTGTGTGTGTACCGTTGATCTGCCGCTGTGGAATCCCCGCTACTTTCAGGACGTGAGGAGAGTTCATCATGACGTTCATGAGCGAGACGTCGAGCTGCTCGAGCCCCGGGCCGAACATGGAGAAGCGCGGTTCTGTTTCCGACACCAGGGAGTGCAGGAAGGACGAGAGAGCGAAGGGAGGAGTGCAGCAGTGCCGAGAGCGACACTCGGGACAACAGCGCAGGTACCTTCAGCAGAGACACAGACATTTAATAATGTCATGATCTAGACTCACTGAGTGTGTGTGTGTGTGTGTGTGTGTGCTTATCACTCACTCTGCCATAAAGTCCAGGTGCTCTGTCACGGTCTCAGTGTCGGTGTCTCCCCCTGGTGGCTCGGTGAGGTAGTGCCGCCTCGGGGTGGACATGTGATCCACAGAGCTCCAGAGCGCCGCGTCCCGCAGCAGGAAATACCTCCAGAGCAGCGGGTCGCGCACCATCCAGCTCCAGTAGTGACACGTCGCCCCGAGCCTGCACAGGTCACGCGGGGTCAGGAAGGTCAGGAGCAGGAGCTGCACGTCCACCTGCACGCAAACATAACGCCACTACACACCACTGCACACCATCATCATAACACAGCAGCACCAGCCGTGTGTGAGACCTGTGTGACATTAACCCGAGAGAGAGAGAGATAGAGATGTGTGTGAGGTGTGTGAGTCTCACAGGGAGGTGTCGAAGGTGAGAGTCCTCCTCTCTGAGCTCCTGGTCTGGACCTTCACTCCTCCTCCTCCTCCTGGAGTCACTGAACAGACTGATGTTCCTCAGACTCCTCAACACTGCAGCTGGACTCAACATCTCACCTGTCTCACACACACACACACACACACACACACACTCAACATCTCACCTGTCTCACACACACACACTCAACATCTCACCTGTCTCACACACACACACTCAACATCTCACCTGTCTCACACACACACACTCAACATCTCACCTGTCTCACACACACACACTCAACATCTCACCTGTCTCACACACACACACTCAACATCTCACCTGTCTCACACACACACACTCAACATCTCACCTGTCTCACACACACACACTCAACATCTCACCTGTCTCACACACACACACTCAACATCTCACCTGTCTCACACACACACACTCAACATCTCACCTGTCTCACACACACACACTCAACATCTCACCTGTCTCACACACACACACTCAACATCTCACCTGTCTCACACACACACACTCAACATCTCACCTGTCTCACACACACACACTCAACATCTCACCTGTCTCACACACACACACTCAACATCTCACCTGTCTCACACACACACACTCAACATCTCACCTGTCTCACACACACACACTCAACATCTCACCTGTCTCACACACACACACACACTCAACATCTCACCTGTCTCACACACACACTCAAATATCTCTGTTCCTACACACACACACTCAACACATCTCACCTGTCTCACACACACACATCTCAACATCTCACCTGTCTCTTGACACACACACACACTCAACATCTCACCTTGTCTCACAAGGCCACACACTCAACATCTCTCACCTGTCTCACACACACACACTCAACATCTCACCTGTCTCACACACACACACTCAACATCTCACCTGTCTCATACACACACACTCAACATCTCACCTGTCTCACACACACACACTCAACATCTCACCTGTCTCACACACACACTCAACATCTCACCTGTCTCACACACACACACTCAACATCTCACCTGTCTCACACACACACACTCAACATCTCACCTGTCTCACACACACACACTCAACATCTCACCTGTCTCACACACACACACTCAACATCTCACCTGTCTCACACACACACACTCAACATCTCACCTGTCTCACACACACACACTCAACATCTCACCTGTCTCACACACACACACTCAACATCTCACCTGTCTCACACACACACACTCAACATCTCACCTGTCTCACACACACACACTCAACATCTCACCTGTCTCACACACACACACTCAACATCTCACCTGTCTCACACACACACACTCAACATCTCACCTGTCTCACACACACACACTCAACATCTCACCTGTCTCACACACACACACTCAACATCTCACCTGTCTCACACACACACACTCAACATCTCACCTGTCTCACACACACACACTCAACATCTCACCTGTCTCACACACACACACTCAACATCTCACCTGTCTCACACACACACACTCAACATCTCACCTGTCTCACACACACACACTCAACATCTCACCTGTCTCACACACACACACTCAACATCTCACCTGTCTCACAGTCACAGTCTCTCTCACACACACACACACACACACACACACACACACACACACACACAGGAGTTTGACTCTACAGATAATTAGATTGAGATCTGACCTGATGTGACTCTCGGCGCTCGAGACGTTGCTGTGATTCCTGATCGTCACTTTCCCGGAAGTGCGGGAACTCAAACACGAAACACCTGACTGCGTGGACGGTGACGTCACACTGATACCGGAAGTAAACACGGTCGTCGAGGGATTTTAATATAATTTACTTATAATAATTGTTACTGGTGAACTTTTACAATAATGTTATGATTTTATCCACTATTTGCTTTATTTATTTGGCATTTCTTTTAAAATAACTCGCTTTATGAACAAACTAAAACTTCCCACACAGCGTTAGCACGTGTCCTTAAGGGGCTAGCTATCATGCTAACTTATTTATTATATCTTTATTATTATAAGTACTTCATTATTTGATAGTAAATAAACTCGACGTTAGATAGAAAGGCTGCGCTGAGGGCTGAAGGGGCGGGGCTCCCGGATGTAACACTGAGCGCTGATTGGCTGAGCAGGTCGCGAGCACGCTGGGACCTGTAGTCCAACAGCGCGCACTACACGCGTTACAGCTCGCGCAACTTACAGATAAACAGTGTAATAGGACTCACACCGATCCTCTCTGACACACACACACACACACACAGTTCTACACTCACTGCATCATCACAGCATAGTGTTTTGTAAGAATATGATTCTAGAGTAATATTATAACTGTATTATTAATAAGAGACAAAAACCTTGATCATATATGTGATGACAGATGAGATCAGTTTATGACGTCACTAAGTACAGGGTCATAGGACCAACCTCGCTTCATATGCAAATTATTATCATCATTATAATAACATCATCAGGTTAACTTTTAGCCATAGCTTTGTGCTAAGCTAATCTTCACACTTGGCTAATGGTGAGGAACAGCAGGCTGATGGTTGTCATGGTAACCTGGGTGTGTAATCACATGCTGATTAGCTTCTGTTTAATCTCATGAGGTGTAACACACTTTGATTGAAAAATAAAATAAAACAAGGGGGAAAATATAATAATATATTGGAAAAAATTTACAAACAAACAAACAAACACACAGATGTTTGGTAAATCCTTTGTAAACATTTCTTAAACCAAAATTTATTTCTGTTTAAATGTAAATAAACAGTAAAATAAAACTTAAAAAGTAAACAAATCAGATTTTTTTTCCCCCAAAGTGCACAAAATATCAAAATCTAAAGATTACAGAGCGATAAAGATAGACCCTGTGTGTGTGTGTGTGTGTCTGTGTGTGGGGTGGGGGGGCACATCGTACACAACACTCAGACCAAAAAAATACTGACCGCAAACACTGTCAGAGTGTGTGTGTGTGTGTGTGTGTGAGAGAGAGAGAGAGCGTGTGTACCATTTCCGTCTGATCACAGAAATTATAATACAATAAAATAAATAACTTGTATAAATTATGACTGCTTTATGGGAAACTTAAAAAAACAAACAGATTGTTAATATTTTACACTTAAAACAGGAGCAGATCGGGGAGAGTTGTGTGTGTGTGTTTATTGCAGGATGCTCAGGATCTCCTTGGCGTTCTCGGTGTTCCAGCCCTGTCCCTGGAGCGGCCCCTCACACACTCGCACATATTTCAGCAGGATGTGTGTGCCGATGTCTCTGAAGTGCAGCGTGTCGTCTCGACCCTGTGCCGAGTCCACCCCGCCCCCTCCTCCTCCCCCTCCCCCGTCCTCGTACTTCACTGCCCAGAAACACAGCTCGCCGATGTACATCATGGTCAGCAGGTGTGTGTCGGACAGTGCACCTGAGAGACACAGAGAGACCTGGGAGATCAGTATATATACACTATAGTATACACTATATCATCTGTATATCACTATATCAGAACATCTGGGAGTGTGTGTATGTGTGTGTGTGTGTGTGTGTGTGTGTGTATACCCTCAGACAGAAGGTTAGCGGTACTGGAGTCATGGAAGACGACGGCGTCGCTGAGCTTCACCGAGCTCCTCACCTGCAGCATCTTCAGCAGGTACCGCACACCTTCCTGAACACACTGCACACACACACACACACACACACACACACACAATCACATGCTGAATGCTAACACGAACACACTGACGGAGTGTATGTTGCTGATGTTACTTTGAGGAAGGTGGCCTTGTTCTTCTTGATCCACTGTTTCCTCTGGTGCAGTGTGTGACAGTACATGTAGAGCAGAGCTCCGCGCCGCCAGTACACACACTCCAACAGCTCCAAGCCCAACACCGCCTGCACCTATACACGCACACACAGACCATTCTGTTATTATTATTAATATGGGGACATGTCCCAAATCCCACACACTCCACAGCTCAGTTGTGCTGTACCAGTGAGCAGTGGTTCGCTCGAGGGTAAGGCAGGGCCGTACCTCCTGGCCGGGCGCGAGGCGTGCGGCCAACAACTCGGGCTCGGTCAGGTCCTGCAGCAGTTCCTGGATCTTAAACGGAGAGATCTCCTCAGGGAACTCCTGGTCCACCAGCTTGTTCTCCTCATAGAACGTGATGTCCAGGATCACCTGCAGAACCAAGTCCATGAGAACCCTGATTACAGGTAGTCCCTGACTTACGAACAAGTTCCATTCTAGATACAAAGCAATCAAGATTGTTGATCTTGTGGAGACCAAAATGTGGAAGAAATCAAGAAATTGATTGATAGAAAGAACTGTATTTTAGAAATAAACACTTTATAAGCTATTCGTATGGTGTGGCTTCTGTTCATTGTGAATTGCTAGTCTAAATTAATATATATTTTATTATTATATTATATTTCTTATTATTATAACATTAGAACCACTTATTTTGTCTTTAATTAAAATAACATTAATAATTAATAAACACCCGCTACCACAATAATCAACCTCTCCTCCTTTTTGCTTGGGAACTAATGTAGCCTCAGGAACAAAGTCACAGGACTGCTCAAGCTGCATCCGGCCACACATACACCCTACTTTTAATTGTTGCTACAACCGCTGATAGATCATTACCCTAAAGTTGAGCTGATTTCAACTCCTCGACGCCTCACAAATGCTCACATTGAAAATGAATGACTCGCCGCTTTGACGCCACCGCTGCTCTGCTCGACATGTGAACATACCATTAAAGGAGCAGATCTGGGGACCTATGGATCGAGTATTCTGTGAACTGCTATGCTTAGATGCTGTCCTCCACCTCATTGTTCCCCTCAGGTTTACGACGAAAATAACCCTCATGTTCAGGTGTTTCCTTCCTGGTTTCCTTCATAGTTAGTCCTGCCAGAGTCCCTGTTTGCACCCTACACTAAATATACATTCACTTTATACATTATGTGACTGTGACCATACCCAACTGTCATCTCTCTCCCCCCTCTTCTCTCGGCTACACATGTCTCTCCTGATGACATGACCCAGACCCCCTCTGCCCCTGGACCTGCCTGACTCGGGCCCTGGTGCCCCGCCTCCTGTTTGGAGATCTCATCACATGGATGCCCCTGCCCTTCTTCGGGATGCGCCTGTGCCTGGAGATGGTTTCACTCACCACCATGAAGATGCGTTTGGCCTCTGCTGATGGTGACAGCTGTTTGTCTGAGACTTGACTTGGCTGCAGTCATTAATAATCAAAAGTCTACCCAAGCCTCCAATATCTACCTGGACCTATATTAGCGATTGAATTAACATCTCTGTTCTACTGAACTGCAGCCTCCTAACACACAGTATGAGTGCAGATCATCCTCGTTTCTCTCCAGTATCACCCAGATGAGGATGGGTTCCCTGTTGAGTCTGGTTCCTCTCGAGGTTTTTTCCTATTACCATCTCAAGGAGTTTTTTCCTCAGCACCGGCGCCCTCGGCTCGTTCATCAGAGACGATCTGATCATACACACTTTCAAACACACTTAAATTATTCTTTTGATTGTATAACGCTGCTTTGTGACAATGACAATTGTTAAAAGCGCTATACAAATAAAATTGAATTGAATCAATTGACTTGACTTGTCCCTTTCCCCACACTGCCATCATGTGGCCAAAAACCATAACCGCGCCTAAGGAAATGAATCTGGAAAATTGTCTCTGAGACTTTATACAACTAGGGGAATTCCGCAGCCATTTTGACTGTACACCATCAGGACAGCTTTAAATTAAAAGACTTAAATTAGTTTAACTTTACAGGATTATCTATCAAATGTTTATAAGGTAACAGATATTTTCTATCATTGAGCTCCCGGGCTGATTCACAGAACCGATGAGGCCGACTCATTTCTCCAGCACCACCATTTTATACACTCACTTTCACACTGATAATATTGTGTGTAATTGTAAATATTGGTATCTCGTGCACTGCAGTGTCTATTTTTGTGACTGAACCAGAAGTAGTAGTTTCCTTACACAACACAACACCAACATGCTCACAATACACATTCATATATATGAAGTTATAAAGGTGTGTGTGTGTGTGTGTGTGTGTATACTTGTGTGTAATCCTGTAGCAGTCTGGGAAGACTGCTGCTCTCTCCCGCGTGTGTGTACGAGTTCTTTAACTTCTCCAGCACAGTCGCTGCGTTCTGTAAGTAATCATCATCTACAGGAGAGAGACAGATCATGTGATCACATCAATCTCATTATAACTTCATCATAATATCATTATAACCTTATTATAACCTCATTAATACCTCACTATAACCTCACTCATCCTGCAGTGCTCATGGGATTACAGCATCTCTCACACCAGGTACACGGTGCGAAAGTGGTCAATTATAATTAAAGATTAAACTTATAAAATACTGAGAAACGGGGTAAAACTCTGGTATAAACTACAAATGTGTATAATTGATATAACTCTAAAACTCTGACAGGAGGAACAGTGAGCTCACTCAAAGTGCTAGCAAAAAGTTAGCTTCATAAAACACATGATGCATGTTACATGTTTGTGTATATAACCTTTTAAACACAATATCTGATAGAATTTAAACACAAAACTCTTATTAATGTCTTTAAACTAATCTAACTGGGCGCTTGTCTTCGCTGCCACACCCGTATTTCCGGCTTGAATTCCCCGCCCCCAGTGCGCTCTCATTGGCTGACGCGTCATCCTGACAGTGCACTCCACCAATCGGGTGATCCGCATGACCTAAACAACCGTCCTCGTGCACGCGGGCGCGCGCCCAGCGGGCGGGAAAATGACAGCCAATAAGAGTGCCGATAGGCGGGGCTTTGAGGAATACGTGTGAACGCAAGCGCGCCCCCTGCTGTAAGCTACATGCTAATTACTGTTTGGCTAGCTTAGCTTTTCTAGCATGCTAACGGCTAAATGAAAGTAATAAGAACAAACACAAGGACCGCGAGCGAACGCAGCGCACGGCGCCCTGTCAGTGACCTGCTCTCTCCGCCCGCAGAGCGGCGCACTTGCTCTCTAACTCCACAATCCGCCTGTCCAACTCGACGAGCCTCCTGTAGTCCGCCATGACGGAGGGAGAAAACAGCCAGTCACGTGACCTCGGGGGTCACGTGGTCGCCTCTGTGGCGTACTGCTACTTCAGAGACGCATTAAAAGCTTAATTTGTTATTTCAGTAATGTTGTAATAACTTGTATTTTATGTGTGAAGTAATATATATATATATGTACATATATATATATATATATATATATATATATTAATGAATAGTAAATATATGAGTAAACAAGTACATAATAATATGCCATAGTTGTTTATAATTTTTTAATCATATTCTTATTAAAGCTTTTGTAAAAAAATATAATCTTGAAAATAATCCTAATGAATAATAAGGATAGATTTAGCTATAACTGAACAATCATAATAATAATAATGATAATAATAATAGTAATAATGTACGTATGAAAGAGTGATGTGACAGTAGCGCCCCCTCCTGGTCTCCTGCAGTGTGTACATGTGATGAGGCAGGGCTTTCACTTCCACAGGAATGTGAGGAAGCTGTGTTTATAAGAACAGAGCAGCTCCCTGGACAGAGGTTACAGTTTAATTATATATATATATATATATACATTGGTGTCAGGAAAATCATCCACCTAAACTTTTGTGCGTGTAACAGAAGCACTGTTTGGCCAGTATGTTTGTGTGTTTGTGTTTGTTAGGCCAATAGTTTCATCACATTCGTGTATTTTATGTGATCATGGAGTTTTATGATAGACTGAGATTGTGTCACAGGTGTTCCTCCTGCAATGTAACAATAGGCAGCTTCGTCTACGGCAAAAAGTTGTACGTCAGACCGAGCTCATAGCTACTGAAACCCGGATTACACCTTGGAGCGTCTCCAGGAGCACTGCACATGACGAGCAAAATTATTTTCTCCCTAATTTAGTCGTGTCCAATTCCTCCCCGTCACTAGGGGGCTCCACATTGAGGCTACTACTACCCCTCAGACGGGAGGGTCGAAGACTATCACGTGTTTCCTCTAAACCACGTGACATCAGCCGGCCGCATTTTTTCGAACCGCTGCTCACGCACCATTGGGGGCGGAGTCACACACTCGGAGGACAGCGCTATCCGCTCCTTCCGCTCGCGTGAGCTAACAGACGCCCCTGATTGGCTGTAGAGTCGTGATTAATGTGGGAGGAGCACTATGTACCTCTCATCCCTCCCCTCTGAGAGAGCTCAGCCAATCAGCTCTCTCTAGACCTCCGTCTGCGAGAGGTTACAGCACCACCCGGGAATCGAACTAGCGATCTCCGGATGATTTATTTTATTGTATTATTATTATTATTATTATTATTATTATTTATTAATGTATTTATGTTCGTTTTTGTAATTTTTTTACGAGTCACTTTATCTTGAACTAAATATCTGTACTCTTTTACTGTTTTATTCTATATATATTTCTATTACTCCTTATACACTAATTTGTGTGTTTTTTTAAAACTATTTACTCCTGTTATTTTCTTGTGCCTTATTTCTAAGCTTTGGCAATTTGTGCCATGTGCCCGTTGGTGTCTCGGTGGTAGGTTTCTCGCCTGCCTTGCGGATGGCCGGGTTTGATTCCCACCCAATGCCCAAACCCAGGCCACTGGATGCAGTGAGGGTCCCAAGCCCGACCCATGTTGTGCCTGAAAGGACATCCGGCATAAACCCTGTGCCAAGCTGTGTGTGGATCAGTTGGTCTGCTGTGGCAAGTCCTCAACTTCTCAACAGCTGAAAGACAAAACAAACTTGATACATTGATTTAATGAGGTATTGCAATGTACTGCTGTACAGAAGGCCTGGGCATTAACTTTACTGTACAGTGTTACACAACTTAACCAGTTTTCTCTATATTTAAAATGTGTAAACATAAAGACACACATGTACACTTATAAATACTGTGACAGGTGTGTTGGGACCGCTGCTGTGTTGTTTATTTATTTATTTATTTTAATCTATTGTTGTGTTGCTTTGTGTGCTGTTGTTGCTAAGTGCCTGAAAGCCCCGCCCCTGAGATCCCTCCCCTCCCTCCCTGCAGAGTCTCTCAGGACGAGCGGCTCAGGTGCAGTAAATCACTGATCTGGAGGGCGTGGTCACCTCAAATCAGGATCTTATTATTACTGGATAGGAAGTCATAAACCAGATAGTAAGTCATAATAATGAGATAGTAAGTCATAATTACTAGATAAGGTCTCCAGACTTTAGTGAAGGCAGCATGCTTCTGTATTAAGCAGATAAGTGTGTGTGTGTGTGTAAGTTAGATAGATATAATCTTGATTTGTTCAAAGAACCTATTAAAATGGGACAATATATATATATATTTTTTTTTAAAATAAAGTTTTATATATAGACGTATCATGGAAAATTAATTAAATTCCTGTTTTACTGTGTGAAAAACAAAGTGTGTAAATGAAAACAGTTTCCAGTCGTTTATTGGTAAATGAAAAATGAATAAAAACAATCTACTGATTCTTAGGCGTCTCAGTGATATATTTCTATATAAATGGAATATTAAAATGTTTATAAGGTAAAGTTGTTCTTGGCCTGATGTGTGTGTGCATTGTTGTCACTGATTCTCTGTAGACATGAAGACATTTCCATATTCTGCATATTTGTACAGTCATCAGTGTGTATATTCTGTACAGCTAGGTTGTGTTTAAAAAAACTTTACTATATTCCATATTCTGTTCTTCTTCTTTTCTTTATTCATTTCACTCACTCACTCATCGTCATTACCGCTTAGGGCAGTGGTGGCTCAGTGGGCTAAGGCACTGAGTTATTGATCGGAAGATCGGCGGTTCGATTCCCAGCTCAGCCAGGTTGCCACTGTTGGGCCCTTGAGCAAGGCCCTTAACCCTAACTGCTCCAGGGGCGCTGTACCATGGCTGACCCTGCGCTCTGACCCCAGTTACACTGGGATATGCGAAGAAGGAATTTCACTGTGCTGTAATGTATATGTGACAAAATAAAGGCTTTACTTTACTTAATCCTGTATTCAGGGTCGCGGGGGCGGAGCCTATCCCCGTAGACTTAGGGCACATGGCAGGGTACACATTGGACAGGGTGCCAATCCATTGCAAGGCACACACACACACACACACACATACACTCACTCATTCACACACTACGGGCAATTTGGGAACGCCAATTAACCTAACCTACATGTCTTTGAACTGTGGGAGGAAACCGGAGGAAACCCACCAAGCACGGGGGGAACATGCACACTCCACACACACAGAGACGGGAATCGAACCCGGACCCTGGAGGTGCAAGGCGACAGTGATAAGCACTACACCACCGCGCCGCCTTTTATTAATTTCTATTCCCTAACTGATTTTTATTTCTCTTTCTATTGATCATTTAGAGTTTACAGGTCACGAGCGGTCGACTAAGCATTTCACTGCATATCTCACTGTGTGTGACTGTGTGTGTGAGACTGTGTGTGAGACTGTGCGTGTGACTGTGTGTGTGAGACTGTGTGAGACTGTGTGTGTGAGACTGTGTGTGACTGTGTGTGTGAGACTGTGTGTGAGACTGTGTGTGTGACTGTGTGTGTGAGACTGTGTATGACTGTGTGTGTGAGACTGTGTGAGACTGTGTGTGTGAGACTGTGTGTGACTGTGTGTGTGAGACTGTGTGTGAGACTGTGTGTGTGAGACTGTGTGTGAGACTGTGTGTGAGACTGTGCGTGTGACTGTGTGTGTGAGACTGTGTGTGTGAGACTGTGTGTGACTGTGTGTGTGAGACTGTGTGTGACTGTGTGTGTGAGACTGTGTGTGACTGTGTGTGTGAGACTGTGCGTGAGACTGTGCGTGTGACTGTGTGTGTGAGACTGTGTGAGACTGTGTGTGTGAGACTGTGTGTGTGAGACTGTGTGTGAGACTGTGCGTGTGACTGTGTGTGTGAGACTGTGTATGACTGTGTGTGTGAGACTGTGTGAGACTGTGTGTGTGAGACTGTGTGTGACTGTGTGTGTGAGACTGTGTGTGAGACTGTGTGTGTGAGACTGTGTGTGTGAGACTGTGTGTGACTGTGTGTGTGAGACTGTGCGTGAGACTGTGCGTGTGACTGTGTGTGTGAGACTGTGTGAGACTGTGTGTGTGAGACTGTGTGTGTGAGACTGTGTGTGAGACTGTGCGTGTGACTGTGTGTGTGAGACTGTGTGTGTGAGACTGTGTGAGACTGTGTGTGTGAGACTGTGTGTGTGAGACTGTGTATGACTGTGTGTGTGAGACTGTGTGAGACTGTGTGTGTGAGACTGTGTATGACTGTGTGTGTGAGACTGTGTGAGACTGTGTGTGTGAGACTGTGTGAGACTGTGTGTGTGAGACTGTGTGAGACTGTGTGTGTGAGACTGTGTG
>QNUK01001862.1:0-25117 GCA_013621035.1 Clarias magur | reverse complement strand
TCACCACTTAGCACATCATACAGCTCTTCGGTCGTCACATCGTACAGCTCTCTGTGTGCCTTTAATTTCTGTGCCACAAGGGTGGTTCCTAGCAAAGTACACACACACACACACACACACACACACACACACACACACACACACACACACACACACACACACACACACACACACACACTACAATCTATACACACATAATACACTACTACCATACACACAAACACTAGACACCCACATCCTACACACTTACATCTTAGACTTACACATACTACACATACACACAACCAGTACACATGCTTTCTAGACATATAAACACATATGCTCAATACAAACATATACTCACATCCCAATTAGACATAGCACACAGACAATACACATAATAAATAAATAATAACCACAGACAAACACACATCTCACACACATCCTACGCATGTCTACACACATGTCTATACACATCCTAGAATCCTGCTCAAGCTCCAGCGCCATTACAGTTGCCATGAAACCCGTCTGACATTGTGTGACAGCTAACAATGCCTAACTAGAAAGAGACGTCCAGCCATTAAACTTATGTGATATTTGTTCAAGAGGTTGTAGCGTGCTAAAAAGTCACACAGATTGTGAGGTGCAACCAAGTTGTGACCACAGTTTAATTTTCCTCATTCATCAACTCTTGAAAGTATTTCTTCCATCTTCCCATCACGCTCCTGGCAGCTGTCAGTACTTTTCCATCGTTATCTTTAATCACTCTAACATGCTGCACATCCTTCCCATCTCTATCTCTCTGATTCACGATCCTGTACAGATCCATGGTAAAACAAATTGTACCTTGATCCTAAGCTTCTAGCCTTGCTACCTGTCCACCTTTTCTCCTGGACACACAGTATGTCCACCTTCCTTTGTTCCTCCTCTCCTTTGTTGACCAACAGTAGCCTAATTTCCACCAGCAGCCTGTAGGTCAAAAGCACTGGTGGAGGTCATTATTAACCCGGGCCGCGACCGATCCAGTATGGAAATGAAATTGGTGATTCGCATAATTGATTTGACAAATGTTTTACGTCGGATGCCATTCCTGACACAACCCTCTGCATTTATCCAGACTTGGGGCTGGCACAAGAAGACACTCTGGATTGCATTGCTTGTAAATTTATTCTTTTTATTTTAAAAGGCCGCATGGCAAACTTATTGGCCTTCATCTTCAGAGAGCTCCTCGGTGGACAACCAGACCGGGGAATAATATGTGTCTGGTTTGGACGCATAAGCGTTCCTCAACTGACCATGCATGCCGGGTCCCCACTGGGATATTGATGGTGATAGACCCGCCAGAGTGCTGCACAGAACTGGCATGAGCAAGCTTGAGGAGGTGTTTATCTTCATTAACTGGGGAGTGACCAGTGTTACGCAACCGAAATTGCCCAATGGCCCGACGTACTGATGTACATTCTTGACATCAACCTTTAGCAGCAGGTTCTTGGGGAACTTTTAGACCCACTGTGAGGTACTGGGTCTTGGGGGCTTGCTCTGGGAACGCGGGTAGATGGTAGGCCAAACTGGCTGCAAATTGATCACGCAATCCTAGGTTCTTTGTGGGAGGAAGAGTGCAATTTTTGTCCCTACCTCTTTGAGAATACCTCCTATAAGTCCAGCTGTTTGTGAGACACTGGTGAAGGGTGGTGTTGGTGGATGAGATTGCTCAGACCCTATGATTCTATCTTCTTGACAAGATGGCACGAGTAACCCACCCATTTCCACAAACGTACCGTGGCGTACTATGGAACGCTCACCACCTAGCATATCATACAGCCATTTGGCCTCCTCTGAACACACCAGACAAAAATGTCTCCAAACTCACACATGACACAAACATCTTAAAAAACAACAACAACACATATATGCACAAACACACACACACACACACACACACACACATACACAGCACAGACATGAACTCCACAAATTACACTGTAATTACCTAAAGACACTCACAAACTTTACATACATATCCTAAACACACCCCACACTTACACACACAGACACACACTTCACACACAGACGACATAGACACGACACACACAAACATTACTACACACACTACATATACTACACACACACATGTACTCACACATGTGTACACACTATAAACAAACACTGACACACACAAACTACTCATCCTACACATACCGTACACATCCTACACACACACACCTTACACACAGTACACATCCTATACACACCCTATTCCTCCTGCACAAATGAAGTCCGGGCCCAAGCACCTGCGCCACTGCAGTCGTCACCATGCAATCACTAGCAATGACACATAGAAAGAGATGTCCAACCCCGACGATAACTTAAGTCATATTTAGTGACAATCATTGTCCAGTGGGTTTTAGGGGTCTCAACATGCTCAAAAGTCACTCAGGTTGTGCGGTGCATCTGGGTGCCTATGACCAACACTTTTATGCTTGGGCCGTCTCATCATTGCTTTCAAATATATTTCTTCTTTTTATTTTTTTAAAAGGCTGCAGGGCCAACTCCTAGGTTTTCATCTTCTGACAGAACTTTTTGTTGGACTTCCAGACTGTCGTATGGTATGCGCCAGCCTGAGACCCACGAGTGTTCAATGTACCTACCAGAGGGCTGCACAGTACTGGCTTGAGCAAGCTTGAGGTGGGGTTCATCTTCATCGACCAGAGAATGACCGGTGGTAAGCAACCAAAATGAATGCTAGTTGTATCTTATATGGCCCGATGTACTTCTTGGCATACACCTTCAGCAGGAAGTTCTTTGGGGATCTTTCAGACCCATTGTCCTGGGTGAGGCTCCGGGCCTAAGGGCTCTTGCTCTGAGAACATGGGTAGACGGTGGCCAAATTGGGGCCTACAGGGAGCAGCTTGATCATCCTAGGTTCTTCGTGGGGCTGACGGTGGAAGTTTTGGCCCTACCTCCTTGAGAATACCTGAGAACTAGTCCACCTGTTGTGGGTGGTTCAGATAGCTCTATGTGACTTTAGTATGCTCTAGATAGCTCTAGTATGACCCTAACTGCTTGACAAAGTGTCATGAGTAAACCATTAATTTCAACAAACGTACTGCGGCGTACTATGGAATGCTCACCATTCTGCATTCACACTCATCATACTGCCCTTCAGCCTTGTCTGCATGATTTTCATTGCTGGGGGATTTTCAATCTTTGTGGCTCTTCGCAACAACGATAAGCTGAGTTGGCCAGATTTGGAGTTCTCAGCAGCGATAAGCTGAGTTGGCCAGATTTGGAGTTCCAGGAATTACCTACTGTAGCCCAGCAGGGTAAATCTGTGACACCTATCATGTCTGCCTAGATGTGAAATCCCTAGTTACAGGTTTATGTTCTTGATCAACCGACCAGTGTTTACAGTTTGATGATTCTGGGAACCTGGTTCTGAAGCAGGTGAAAACCTGGCCAATAAAAAACTGCACTGTTGTTTTGAGAATACTTTTAGGAAGACTGCAACTTACTGCAACTTGACTGACTTGGAGGAGTACACATCAGCGATCAGTTGCTTCAACCAGCGCACCGATGATGTTGCTGTCTCCAAGAACATCATCTCATGAACAACCAGAAACTTTACTGGATTTACTGTGGAGGTGTGTGCACTAGTGAAGACCCGAGACTTCACCATCAGAATAGCAAGGGCCAACCTTTCCCGGGCCATAGAGACGAAGCACGCACATGCCCAGAGAATGCTCATCCAGTCATGTGCCAGGGCATACAAGCCATCACCACCAAAAAGACGTCACCAAAGGAAACTCACCATCACCTGCCTGTGACAGTGACGGCTCCATTCAATTCCTCAAATTGCAGAGGCTAACAGTCTGATGTAGGCACAACAACTTGTTTCTGAACCTTGCTAAAATCACATGGACATGACTGTTGACTTCTGGTGGACACAGAGCGGCAACCGATGAACATCAGCTGCTCCTGTGTGGAGATCGTCAACAGCACCAAATTCCTGGTTGGCCATCTGGAGGAGAACCTCACTTGGTCCCTCAACACCAACTCCTTGCACACGATAGCATAAAAAACATCTTCTCTTCCTGAGATGGCTGAGGATGGTTCAGCTTCCACTACCGATCCTTACCACTTTCTATAGAGGGACTATCGAGAGAATCCCGAGCAGCTGCATCACAGTCTGGTGTTCCTCTCGGACCGCAAGACCTTACAGCGGATAGTGAGAACAGTAGAAGAGGTCACCGGGGACACACAGATCACATTCACTCTTCACCCTCCTGCCATCTGGAAAAAGATAGGAAACTATCGGTAACTCACATCCAGACTGTGCGACAGCATCTTTTCACAAGACATCCATCTCCTCACCAAAAAGATTACTGGACTGATAAACAAGAACAAACACACACACACACACACACACACACACAATCACTCAGATAACTGAGAACATTGAGACTGAACTTATAAACAACACACACGCAAACACACTGATCGACAACCATCTACCAAATTGTCCATACTGACTGAACAGATAAACTGAAATAACTGATTATACACACTGATCAACAACCATCTAAAAATGGTTCAGACCAACCTGCAATTGCTCTTTTGCACAATATCCATTACTTGTTATAGGCACAAAACTATTTGATCTTTGTTGCTACTTCAAAGGAATGTCTCCTGATGTTCTCAACTCATTACATCATCAGCACAAAGTAATGAAATGTGTCATGTTGTCACGTTGTGATTTTGTTACTCTTGTTTGCACATTTGCACGCGGACTTTATGTTGTCTCTTTTTTTTTTTATAGAACTTAGTTTTCTGTTAACTTAAAAATGTCAATCTGTCTTGTCACAGCTAGGCAGCTAATTAGGTTGCTTAGTTAGCTAGTTAGTTTTTGCTCATTCATGATGTTCATTTATGTTGTATGTAGGACCTTGCTCCTAGAGGAACGTTGTTTCATGTCACTGTGTACTAAACTGTATATGGTTGAAATGAAAATAAAAGCCTACTTGAATTTGGCTCAGTTAGCCTGGCTTTTTAACACATAAAGTGAACAAAAAGCTAAAGCCCAGGCTTTGTGTTCACCCGGATGTAAAAGCCTACACCTAGACATTGTGGCACGCCCATTGCTGGGATGATGGGATCCAGTCAGCTATGTCTCTCCGCTACAGAAACATTACCTCACACCGTGTCATTTCTAGGTTGACCCGCCATCAGAAGTACTCAGGCCTCCGACCTGCATTGGGGGAAGTGTACGTCGATACACCACCATTTCCCATTGTATTTGCTGCCTCTCTTCTGTCCCTGCTCATCGCTTACTGAATGTATCCACATTATTTTATTCTATAAACTATAAACAAAAAGCGTTTTCTGTATTTATGTATTTTTTCTTATTTCATATTTAGTTGCACGTTTTCTTATTCGTACTCTATTAAATTTACTAGTATAGTCATATTCTTTGTTTGAATACTCTTTTTTTTTAATGCCTGGGTCAAGCACGGTTGTCAAAGCATTTCTCTTAAAATCATTTTGTGAATGATTGTGTATTTGACAAATAAAATTTGAAATTAAATTGAAACAAAAATTCACATTTATTAACATGATCTATTAATTTAGCGACTTCGTCATTCATTTTAACATTGCTTCCTTTTTAACTGTATGTAAAAAACATTGGGGTGTGAATCAGCTTTCATATAAAGTGTAAATGAGATTTGTGAATATTAGAAAAGTGAAAGAAATAATTTCCAAAACATTCATGAATTCTGGCACACATGTTGAATAACAACTTTTTATTCTTCGTTATTCTTCGTCACGTTTGAGTATGAAACCTGAAAAAATCTTGTTTCGCATGTTTTACATGAGCATGCATTAGTTGAGAGAGACAACCGCTTTCCTGACAGCGCTACACGGCAAACGCTTTATCTCAGCATGACACGCATAAAAGTGAAAGGAAGGATCATGTCCAACACTTTAATGTATTACGACATTCAAGTTGAGTAACACATTTTTTGTTAGTCTTTTTCACGTTTTGAGCATAAAAAGTTCATACAAACTCATTTTGTGTGTTTCACATTCCGATGCCTTAGTTGTGTGAGAAAACCGCTTTCCTGAGCTCGTACAGCGCTAAGAACGCAGCAAACGCTTTATCTCATCATGACATGCATAAAAGTGAAAGGAATGATGATTTCCAACACTTTCATGCATTATGACATTCATGTTGACTAACATATTTTTTGTTAGTTTTTTTCACGTTTTGAGCGTAAAAAGTGCATAGTAATAGGTTTTGGGTGTTTCATATGACGATGCCTTAGTTGTGTGAGAAAACCGCTTTCCTGAGCTCCTACAGCGCTAAGAACGCAGCAAACGCTTTATCTCATCATGACATGCATAAAAGTGAAAGGAATGATGATTTCCAACACTTTCATGCATTATGACATTCATGTTGACTAACATATTTTTTGTTAGTCTTTTTCACGTTTTGAGCGTAAAAAGTGCATAGTAATACGTTTTGGGTGTTTCACATGACGATGCCTTAGTTGTGTGAGAAAACCGCTTTCCTGAGCTCGTACAGCGCTAAGAACGCAGCAAACGCTTTATCTCATCATGACATGCATAATACTGAAAGGAATGATGATTTCCAACACTTTCATGCATTATGACATTCATGTTGACTAACACATTTTTTTGTTAGTCTTTTTCACGTTTTGAGCGTAAAAAGTGCATAGTAATACGTTTTGGGTGTTTCACATGACGATGCCTTAGTTGTGTGAGAAAACCGCTTTCCTGAGCTCGTACAGCGCTAAGAACGCAGCAAACGCTTTATCTCATCATGACATGCATAATACTGAAAGGAATGATGATTTCCAACACTTTCATGCATTATGACATTCATGTTGACTAACATATTTTTTGTTAGTCTTTTTCACGTTTTGAGCGTAAAAAGTGCATAGTAATACGTTTTGGGTGTTTCACATGACGATGCCTTAGTTGTGTGAGAAAACCGCTTTCCTGAGCTCGTACAGCGCTAAGAACGCAGCAAACGCTTTATCTCATCATGACATGCATAATACTGAAAGGAATGATGATTTCCAACACTTTCATGCATTATGACATTCATGTTGACTAACACATTTTTTTGTTAGTCTTTTTCACGTTTTGAGCATAAAAAGTTCATATAAACTCATTTTGTGTGTTTCATATGACGATGCCTTAGTTGTGTGAGAAAACCGCTTTCCTGAGCTCGTACAGCGCTAAGAACGCAGCAAACGCTTTATCTCATCATGACATGCATAATATTGAAAGGAATGATGATTTCCAACACTTTCATGCATTATGACATTCATGTTGACTAACACATTTTTTTGTTAGTCTTTTTCACGTTTTGAGCATAAAAAGTTCAGATAACCTCGTTTTGTGTGTTTCACATGACGATGCCTTAGTTGTTTGAGAAAACCGCTTTCCTGAGCTCGTACAGCGCTAAGAACACAGCAAACACTTTATCTCATCATGACATGCATAATATTGAAAGGAATGATGATTTCCAACACGTTCATGCATTATGACATTCATGTTGACTAACACATTTTTTGTTAGTCTTTTTCACGTTTTGAGCATAAAAAGTGCATAGTAATACGTTTTGGGTGTTTCACATGACGATGCCTTAGTTGTGTGAGAAACATGACATTTTTTCAATAACTATTTTTTGTTAGCCTTTTTCATATTTTGAGCATGAAAAGTGCATAAAAAAGTGCATTGTGTGTTTTACAAATTCTATTCTACACACACAAACGCTAAAAACATTAAACATACATTAAAGATACTGCGCACAGACCCAGACGAGACACACACAAAAATGCAACACATAAATACATATAAACTCACACACACACACACACACACACACACACACACACACACACACACACACACACACACACACACACACACACACACACACACACACACACACACACACACACACACACACACACACACACACACACACACACACACACACACACACACACACACACAAACACACACACACACACACACACACACACACACACACTACATGTATTATTATAATAATTATTATAATTATTCATTTTATAGTACTCTTCTGCATGAAAAAACACTACACACATGAACCATACATGAAACATACTGCAAACACAGACCCATACGACACACACACACCACACAAACACACACACACACACACACACACACACACACACACACACACACACACACGTTTTCTCAGTGTTTCCACATTCTACCCATTCCTCAGAAACGATGACCTGCTCAAGCCCTTGTGCCATTATAGTCATCACCAAACCCGAACAACATTGAAACAGCTAGCAATGGCGTATCAGGAAGAGGTGTCCAGGAATAGTGATGCCTTAAGCTTATGTCATATTTTTTTAATAGGTCTTAGCATGCTGAAAAGGCACACAGGTTGTGAGGTTCGAACAAGTGGTCGATGGCAAAGGTGCTTGGGCCCGCTCATCCTTGCTTGTAGCTATATTTCTTCTTTGTTTTTTAGCCAGACAAGGGAACAGTATATGCCTGTATGGGACCCATTAATGTTCCTCGCCTGACTGTGGACGCGGCGTCCCCATTGTGATGTTGCTGTCCATGGACCTGCCAGAGTACTGCACAAGACTGTGAGAGGTGTTTATCCTCATCGACAGGCGAGAAGTAATCAACTGTATGCAACTGAAATTAAATCTTTGTTGCATCTTCAATGACCCATGTACCAATGTACCTTCTTGCCTTCAACCTTAAGCAGATTTTTGGGCGGGGAACTCTTAGATCCACTGTTCTGGGTGAGGCTCTTGGTCTTGGGGGCTTCCTCTGGAAGCATGGGTAGCCAACTTGGCTGCAGGGAGCAGATTGATCAAGCAGTCCTAGGTTCTTGGTGGGGGGTGTCCAAGTTTTTGGCCCTTGTTCTTTGAGAATACCTTCCGATAAGTCCACCTGTTTGTGAAAGACTGAGGAAGGGGGTTGTGGATGTTTTAGTTAACTTAGATGCTATGACTCTATCTGCTCGAAAAAATGCCACGAGTATATCCCATGCATTTCCCCAAATGTACTGCTGCCTATTATGGAACGCTCACCACTTAGCACATCATACAGCTCTTCGGTCGTCACATCGTACAGCTCTCTGTGTGCCTTTAATTTCTGTGCCACAAGGGTGGTTCCTAGCAAAGTACACACACACACACACACACACACACACACACACACACACACACACACACACACACACACACACACTACAATCTATACACACATACTACACTACTACCATACACACAAACACTAGACACCCACATCCTACACACTTACATCTTAGACTTACACATACTACACATTACACACAACCAGTACACATGCTTTCTAGACACATATAAACACATATGCTCAATACAAACATATACTCACATCCCAATTAGACATAGCACACACACAATACACATAATAAATAAATAATAACCACAGACAAACACACATCTCACACACATCCTACGCATGTCTACACACATGTCTGTACACATCCTAGAATCCTGCTCAAGCTCCAGCGCCATTACAGTTGCCATGAAACCCGTCTGACATTGTGTGACAGCTAACAATGCCTAACTAGAAAGAGACGTCCAGCCATTAAACTTATGTGATATTTGTTCAAGAGGTTGTAGCGTGCTAAAAAGTCACACAGATTGTGAGGTGCAACCAAGTTGTGACCACAGTTTCATTTTCCTCATTCATCAACTCTTGAAAGTATTTCTTCCATCTTCCCATCACGCTCCTGGCATCTGTCAGTACTTTTCCATCGTTATCTTTAATCACTCTAACATGCTGCACATCCTTCCCATCTCTATCTCTCTGATTCACGAACCTGTACAGATCCATGGTAAACCAAATTGAACCTTGATCCTAAGCTTCTAGCCTTGCTACCTGTCCACCTTTTCTCCTGGACACACAGTATGTCCACCTTCCTTTGTTCCTCCTCTCCTTTGTTGACCAACAGTAGCCTAATTTCCACCAGCAGCCTGTAGGTCAAAAGCACTGGTGGAGGTCATTATTAACCCGGGCCGCGACCGATCCAGTATGGAAATGAAATTGGTGATTCGCATAATTGATTTGACAAATGTTTTACGTCGGATGCCATTCCTGACACAACCCTCTGCATTTATCCAGACTTGGGGCTGGCACAAGAAGACACTCTGGATTGCATTGCTTGTAAATTTATTCTTTTTATTTTAAAAGGCCGCATGGCCAACTTATTGGCCTTCATCTTCAGAGAGCTCCTCGGTGGACAACCAGACCGGGGAATAATATGTGTCTGGTTTGGACGCATAAGCGTTCCTCAACTGACCATGCATGCCGGGTCCCCACTGGGATATTGATGGTGATAGACCCGCCAGAGTGCTGCACAGAACTGGCATGAGCAAGCTTGAGGAGGTGTTTATCTTCATTAACTGGGGAGTGACCAGTGTTACGCAACCGAAATTGCCCAATGGCCCGACGTACTGATGTACATTCTTGACATCAACCTTTAGCAGCAGGTTCTTGGGGAACTTTTAGACCCACTGTGAGGTACTGGGTCTTGGGGGCTTGCTCTGGGAACGCGGGTAGATGGTAGGCCAAACTGGCTGCAAATTGATCACGCAATCCTAGGTTCTTTGTGGGAGGAAGAGTGCAATTTTTGTCCCTACCTCTTTGAGAATACCTCCTATAAGTCCAGCTGTTTGTGAGACACTGGTGAAGGGTGGTGTTGGTGGATGAGATTGCTCAGACCCTATGATTCTATCTTCTTGACAAGATGGCACGAGTAACCCACCCATTTCCACAAACGTACCGTGGCGTACTATGGAACGCTCACCACCTAGCATATCATACAGCCATTTGGCCTCCTCTGAACACACCAGACAAAAATGTCTCCAAACTCACACATGACACAAACATCTTAAAAACAACAACAACACATATATGCACAAACACACACACACATACACAGCACAGACATGAACTCCACAAATTACACTGTAATTACCTAAAGACACTCACAAACTTTACATACATATCCTAAACACACCCCACACTTACACACACAGACACACACTTCACACACAGACGACATAGACACGACACACACAAACATTACTACACACACTACATATACTACACACACACATGTACTCACACACATGTGTACACACTATAAACAAACACTGACACACACAAACTACTCATCCTACACATACCGTACACATCCTACACACACACACCTTACACACAGTACACATCCTATACACACCCTATTCCTCCTGCACAAATGAAGTCCGGGCCCAAGCACCTGCGCCACTGCAGTCGTCACCATGCAATCACTAGCAATGACACATAGAAAGAGATGTCCAACCCCGACGATAACTTAAGTCATATTTAGTGACAATCATTGTCCAGTGGGTTTTAGGGGTCTCAACATGCTCAAAAGTCACTCAGGTTGTGCGGTGCATCTGGGTGCCTATGACCAACACTTTTATGCTTGGGCCGTCTCATCATTGCTTTCAAATATATTTCTTCTTTTTATTTTTTTAAAAGGCTGCAGGGCCAACTCCTAGGTTTTCATCTTCTGACAGAACTTTTTGTTGGACTTCCAGACTGTCGTATGGTATGCGCCAGCCTGAGACCCACGAGTGTTCAATGTACCTACCAGAGGGCTGCACAGTACTGGCTTGAGCAAGCTTGAGGTGGGGTTCATCTTCATCGACCAGAGAATGACCGGTGGTAAGCAACCAAAATGAATGCTAGTTGTATCTTATATGGCCCGATGTACTTCTTGGCATACACCTTCAGCAGGAAGTTCTTTGGGGATCTTTCAGACCCATTGTCCTGGGTGAGGCTCCGGGCCTAAGGGCTCTTGCTCTGAGAACATGGGTAGACGGTGGCCAAATTGGGGCCTACAGGGAGCAGCTTGATCATCCTAGGTTCTTCGTGGGGCTGACGGTGGAAGTTTTGGCCCTACCTCCTTGAGAATACCTGAGAACTAGTCCACCTGTTGTGGGTGGTTCAGATAGCTCTATGTGACTTTAGTATGCTCTAGATAGCTCTAGTATGACCCTAACTGCTTGACAAAGTGTCATGAGTAAACCATTAATTTCAACAAACGTACTGCGGCGTACTATGGAATGCTCACCATTCTGCATTCACACTCATCATACTGCCCTTCAGCCTTGTCTGCATGATTTTCATTGCTGGGGGATTTTCAATCTTTGTGGCTCTTCGCAACAACGATAAGCTGAGTTGGCCAGATTTGGAGTTCTCAGCAGCGATAAGCTGAGTTGGCCAGATTTGGAGTTCCAGGAATTACCTACTGTAGCCCAGCAGGGTAAATCTGTGACACCTATCATGTCTGCCTAGATGTGAAATCCCTAGTTACAGGTTTATGTTCTTGATCAACCGACCAGTGTTTACAGTTTGATGATTCTGGGAACCTGGTTCTGAAGCAGGTGAAAACCTGGCCAATAAAAAACTGCACTGTTGTTTTGAGAATACTTTTAGGAAGACTGCAACTTACTGCAACTTGACTGACTTGGAGGAGTACACATCAGCGATCAGTTGCTTCAACCAGCGCACCGATGATGTTGCTGTCTCCAAGAACATCATCTCATGAACAACCAGAAACTTTACTGGATTTACTGTGGAGGTGTGTGCACTAGTGAAGACCCGAGACTTCACCATCAGAATAGCAAGGGCCAACCTTTCCCGGGCCATAGAGACGAAGCACGCACATGCCCAGAGAATGCTCATCCAGTCATGTGGCAGGGCATACAAGCCATCACCACCAAAAAGACGTCACCAAAGGAAACTCACCATCACCTGCCTGTGACAGTGGCGGCTCCATTCAATTCCTCAAATTGCAGAGGCTAACAGTCTGATGTAGGCACAACAACTTGTTTCTGAACCTTGCTAAAATCACATGGACATGACTGTTGACTTCTGGTGGACACAGAGCGGCAACCGATGAACATCAGCTGCTCCTGTGTGGAGATCGTCAACAGCACCAAATTCCTGGTTGGCCATCTGGAGGAGAACCTCACTTGGTCCCTCAACACCAACTCCTTGCACACGATAGCATAAAAAACATCTTCTCTTCCTGAGATGGCTGAGGATGGTTCAGCTTCCACTACCGATCCTTACCACTTTCTATAGAGGGACTATCGAGAGAATCCCGAGCAGCTGCATCACAGTCTGGTGTTCCTCTCGGACCGCAAGACCTTACAGCGGATAGTGAGAACAGTAGAAGAGGTCACCGGGGACACACAGATCACATTCACTCTTCACCCTCCTGCCATCTGGAAAAAGATAGGAAACTATCGGTAACTCACATCCAGACTGTGCGACAGCATCTTTTCACAAGACATCCATCTCCTCACCAAAAAGATTACTGGACTGATAAACAAGAACAAACACACACACACACACACACACACACACAATCACTCAGATAACTGAGAACATTGAGACTGAACTTATAAACAACACACACGCAAACACACTGATCGACAACCATCTACCAAATTGTCCATACTGACTGAACAGATAAACTGAAATAACTGATTATACACACTGATCAACAACCATCTAAAAATGGTTCAGACCAACCTGCAATTGCTCTTTTGCACAATATCCATTACTTGTTATAGGCACAAAACTATTTGATCTTTGTTGCTACTTCAAAGGAATGTCTCCTGATGTTCTCAACTCATTACATCATCAGCACAAAGTAATGAAATGTGTCATGTTGTCACGTTGTGATTTTGTTACTCTTGTTTGCACATTTGCACGCGGACTTTATGTTGTCTCTTTTTTTTTTTATAGAACTTAGTTTTCTGTTAACTTAAAAATGTCAATCTGTCTTGTCACAGCTAGGCAGCTAATTAGGTTGCTTAGTTAGCTAGTTAGTTTTTGCTCATTCATGATGTTCATTTATGTTGTATGTAGGACCTTGCTCCTAGAGGAACGTTGTTTCATGTCACTGTGTACTAAACTGTATATGGTTGAAATGAAAATAAAAGCCTACTTGAATTTGGCTCAGTTAGCCTGGCTTTTTAACACATAAAGTGAACAAAAAGCTAAAGGCCCAGGCTTTGTGTTCACCCGGATGTAAAAGCCTACACCTAGACATTGTGGCACGCCCATTGCTGGGATGATGGGATCCAGTCAGCTATGTCTCTCCCTCTCTCACCTCACACCGTGTCATTTCTAGGTTGACCCGCCATCAGAAGTACTCAGGCCTCCGACCTGCATTGGGGGAAGTGTACGTCGATACACCACCATTTCCCATTGTATTTGCTGCCTCTCTTCTGTCCCTGCTCATCGCTTACTGAATGTATCCACATTATTTTATTCTATAAACTATAAACAAAAAGCGTTTTCTGTATTTATGTATTTTTTCTTATTTCATATTTAGTTGCACGTTTTCTTATTCGTACTCTATTAAATTTACTAGTATAGTCATATTCTTTGTTTGAATACTCTTTTTTTTTAATGCCTGGGTCAAGCACGGTTGTCAAAGCATTTCTCTTAAAATCATTTTGTGAATGATTGTGTATTTGACAAATAAAATTTGAAATTAAATTGAAACAAAAATTCACATTTATTAACATGATCTATTAATTTAGCGACTTCGTCATTCATTTTAACATTGCTTCCTTTTTAACTGTATGTAAAAAACATTGGGGTGTGAATCAGCTTTCATATAAAGTGTAAATGAGATTTGTGAATATTAGAAAAGTGAAAGAAATAATTTCCAAAACATTCATGAATTCTGGCACACATGTTGAATAACAACTTTTTATTCTTCGTTATTCTTCGTCACGTTTGAGTATGAAACCTGAAAAAATCTTGTTTCGCATGTTTTACATGAGCATGCATTAGTTGAGAGAGACAACCGCTTTCCTGACAGCGCTACACGGCAAACGCTTTATCTCAGCATGACACGCATAAAAGTGAAAGGAAGGATCATGTCCAACACTTTAATGTATTACGACATTCAAGTTGAGTAACACATTTTTTGTTAGTCTTTTTCACGTTTTGAGCATAAAAAGTTCATATAAACTCATTTTGTGTGTTTCACATTCCGATGCCTTAGTTGTGTGAGAAAACCGCTTTCCTGAGCTCGTACAGCGCTAAGAACGCAGCAAACGCTTTATCTCATCATGACATGCATAAAAGTGAAAGGAATGATGATTTCCAACACTTTCATGCATTATGACATTCATGTTGACTAACATATTTTTTGTTAGTTTTTTTCACGTTTTGAGCGTAAAAAGTGCATAGTAATAGGTTTTGGGTGTTTCATATGACGATGCCTTAGTTGTGTGAGAAAACCGCTTTCCTGAGCTCCTACAGCGCTAAGAACGCAGCAAACGCTTTATCTCATCATGACATGCATAAAAGTGAAAGGAATGATGATTTCCAACACTTTCATGCATTATGACATTCATGTTGACTAACACATTTTTTGTTAGTCTTTTTCACGTTTTGAGCATAAAAAGTTCATATAAACTCATTTTGTGTGTTTCATATGACGATGCCTTAGTTGTGTGAGAAAACCGCTTTCCTGAGCTCGTACAGCGCTAAGAACGCAGCAAACGCTTTATCTCATCATGACATGCATAAAAGTGAAAGGAATGATGATTTCCAACACTTTCATGCATTATGACATTCATGTTGACTAACACATTTTTTTGTTAGTCTTTTTCACGTTTTGAGCATAAAAAGTTCATATAAACTCATTTTGTGTGTTTCACATGACGATGCCTTAGTTGTGTGAGAAAACCGCTTTCCTGAGCTCGTACAGCGCTAAGAACGCAGCAAACGCTTTATCTCATCATGACATGCATAAAAGTGAAAGGAATGATGATTTCCAACACTTTCATGCATTATGACATTCATGTTGACTAACATATTTTTTGTTAGTCTTTTTCACGTTTTGAGCGTAAAAAGTGCATAGTAATACGTTTTGGGTGTTTCACATGACGATGCCTTAGTTGTGTGAGAAAACCGCTTTCCTGAGCTCGTACAGCGCTAAGAACGCAGCAAACGCTTTATCTCATCATGACATGCATAATACTGAAAGGAATGATGATTTCCAACACTTTCATGCATTATGACATTCATGTTGACTAACACATTTTTTTGTTAGTCTTTTTCACGTTTTGAGCATAAAAAGTTCATATAAACTCATTTTGTGTGTTTCATATGACGATGCCTTGGTTGTGTGAGAAAACCACTTTCCTGAGCTCGTACAGCGCTAAGAACGCAGCAAACGCTTTATCTCATCATGACATGCATAAAAGTGAAAGGAATGATGATTTCCAACACTTTCATGCATTATGACATTCATGTTGACTAACATATTTTTTGTTAGTCTTTTTCACGTTTTGAGCGTAAAAAGTGCATAGTAATACGTTTTGGGTGTTTCACATGACGATGCCTTAGTTGTGTGAGAAAACCGCTTTCCTGAGCTCGTACAGCGCTAAGAACGCAGCAAACGCTTTATCTCATCATGACATGCATAATACTGAAAGGAATGATGATTTCCAACACTTTCATGCATTATGACATTCATGTTGACTAACACATTTTTTTGTTAGTCTTTTTCACGTTTTGAGCATAAAAAGTTCATATAAACTCATTTTGTGTGTTTCATATGACGATGCCTTAGTTGTGTGAGAAAACCGCTTTCCTGAGCTCGTACAGCGCTAAGAACGCAGCAAACGCTTTATCTCATCATGACATGCATAATATTGAAAGGAATGATGATTTCCAACACTTTCATGCATTATGACATTCATGTTGACTAACACATTTTTTGTTAGTCTTTTTCACGTTTTGAGCGTAAAAAGTGCATAGTAATACGTTTTGGGTGTTTCACATGACGATGCCTTAGTTGTGTGAGAAAACCGCTTTCCTGAGCTCCTACAACGCTAAGAACGCAGCAAACGCTTTATCTCATCATGACATGCATAATACTGAAAGGAATGATGATTTTCAACACTTTCATGCATTATGACATTCATGTTGACTAACAATTTTTTTTTTAGTCTTTTTCACGTTTTGAGCATAAAAAGTGCATAGTAATACGTTTTGGGTGTTTCACATGACGTTGCCTTAGTTGTGTGAGAAACATGAAATTTTTTCAATAACTATTTTTTGTTAGCCTTTTTCATATTTTGAGCATGAAAAGTGCATAAAAAAGTGCATTGTGTGTTTTACAAATTCTATTCTACACACACAAACGCTAAAAACATTAAACATACATTAAAGATACTGCGCACAGACCCAGACGAGACACACACAAAAATGCAACACATAAATACATATAAACTCACACACACACACACACACACACACACACACACACACACACACACACACACACACACACACACACACACACACACACACACACACACACACACACACACACACACACACACACACACACACACACACACACACACACACACACAGACACACACACACACACACACACACACACACACACACACTACATGTATTATTATAATAATTATTATAATTATTCATTTTATAGTACTCTTCTGCATGAAAAAACACTACACACATGAACCATACATGAAACATACTGCAAACACAGACCCATACACACACACACACACACACACACACACACACACACACACACACACACACACACACACACACACACACACACACACGTTTTCTCAGTGTTTCCACATTCTACCCATTCCTCAGAAACGATGACCTGCTCAAGCCCTTGTGCCATTATAGTCATCACCAAACCCGAACAACATTGAAACAGCTAGCAATGGCGTATCAGGAAGAGGTGTCCAGGAATAGTGATGCCTTAAGCTTATGTCATATTTTTTTAATAGGTCTTAGCATGCTGAAAAGGCACACAGGTTGTGAGGTTCGAACAAGTGGTCGATGGCAAAGGTGCTTGGGCCCGCTCATCCTTGCTTGTAGCTATATTTCTTCTTTGTTTTTTAGCCAGACAAGGGAACAGTATATGCCTGTATGGGACCCATTAATGTTCCTCGCCTGACTGTGGACGCGGCGTCCCCATTGTGATGTTGCTGTCCATGGACCTGCCAGAGTACTGCACAAGACTGTGAGAGGTGTTTATCCTCATCGACAGGCGAGAAGTAATCAACTGTATGCAACTGAAATTAAATCTTTGTTGCATCTTCAATGACCCATGTACCAATGTACCTTCTTGCCTTCAACCTTAAGCAGATTTTTGGGCGGGGAACTCTTAGATCCACTGTTCTGGGTGAGGCTCTTGGTCTTGGGGGCTTCCTCTGGAAGCATGGGTAGCCAACTTGGCTGCAGGGAGCAGATTGATCAAGCAGTCCTAGGTTCTTGGTGGGGGGTGTCCAAGTTTTTGGCCCTTGTTCTTTGAGAATACCTTCCGATAAGTCCACCTGTTTGTGAAAGACTGAGGAAGGGGGTTGTGGATGTTTTAGTTAACTTAGATGCTATGACTCTATCTGCTCGAAAAAATGCCCCGAGTATATCCCATGCATTTCCCCAAATGTACTGCTGCCTATTATGGAACGCTCACCACTTAGCACATCATACAGCTCTTCGGTCGTCACATCGTACAGCTCTCTGTGTGCCTTTAATTTCTGTGCCACAAGGGTGGTTCCTAGCAAAGTACACACACACACACACACACACACACACACACACACACACACACACACACACACACACACACACACACACACACACACACTACAATCTATACACACATACTACACTACTACCATACACACAAACACTAGACACCCACATCCTACACACTTACATCTTAGACTTACACATACTACACATTACACACAACCAGTACACATGCTTTCTAGACACATATAAACACATATGCTCAATACAAACATATACTCACATCCCAATTAGACATAGCACACACACAATACACATAATAAATAAATAATAACCACAGACAAACACACATCTCACACACATCCTACGCATGTCTACACACATGTCTGTACACATCCTAGAATCCTGCTCAAGCTCCAGCGCCATTACAGTTGCCATGAAACCCGTCTGACATTGTGTGACAGCTAACAATGCCTAACTAGAAAGAGACGTCCAGCCATTAAACTTATGTGATATTTGTTCAAGAGGTTGTAGCGTGCTAAAAAGTCACACAGATTGTGAGGTGCAACCAAGTTGTGACCACAGTTTCATTTTCCTCATTCATCAACTCTTGAAAGTATTTCTTCCATCTTCCCATCACGCTCCTGGCATCTGTCAGTACTTTTCCATCGTTATCTTTAATCACTCTAACATGCTGCACATCCTTCCCATCTCTATCTCTCTGATTCACGAACCTGTACAGATCCATGGTAAACCAAATTGAACCTTGATCCTAAGCTTCTAGCCTTGCTACCTGTCCACCTTTTCTCCTGGACACACAGTATGTCCACCTTCCTTTGTTCCTCCTCTCCTTTGTTGACCAACAGTAGCCTAATTTCCACCAGCAGCCTGTAGGTCAAAAGCACTGGTGGAGGTCATTATTAACCCGGGCCGCGACCGATCCAGTATGGAAATGAAATTGGTGATTCGCATAATTGATTTGACAAATGTTTTACGTCGGATGCCATTCCTGACACAACCCTCTGCATTTATCCAGACTTGGGGCTGGCACAAGAAGACACTCTGGATTGCATTGCTTGTAAATTTATTCTTTTTATTTTAAAAGGCCGCATGGCCAACTTATTGGCCTTCATCTTCAGAGAGCTCCTCGGTGGACAACCAGACCGGGGAATAATATGTGTCTGGTTTGGACGCATAAGCGTTCCTCAACTGACCATGCATGCCGGGTCCCCACTGGGATATTGATGGTGATAGACCCGCCAGAGTGCTGCACAGAACTGGCATGAGCAAGCTTGAGGAGGTGTTTATCTTCATTAACTGGGGAGTGACCAGTGTTACGCAACCGAAATTGCCCAATGGCCCGACGTACTGATGTACATTCTTGACATCAACCTTTAGCAGCAGGTTCTTGGGGAACTTTTAGACCCACTGTGAGGTACTGGGTCTTGGGGGCTTGCTCTGGGAACGCGGGTAGATGGTAGGCCAAACTGGCTGCAAATTGATCACGCAATCCTAGGTTCTTTGTGGGAGGAAGAGTGCAATTTTTGTCCCTACCTCTTTGAGAATACCTCCTATAAGTCCAGCTGTTTGTGAGACACTGGTGAAGGGTGGTGTTGGTGGATGAGATTGCTCAGACCCTATGATTCTATCTTCTTGACAAGATGGCACGAGTAACCCACCCATTTCCACAAACGTACCGTGGCGTACTATGGAACGCTCACCACCTAGCATATCATACAGCCATTTGGCCTCCTCTGAACACACCAGACAAAAATGTCTCCAAACTCACACATGACACAAACATCTTAAAAAACAACAACAACACATATATGCACAAACACACACACACACACACACACACACACACACATACACAGCACAGACATGAACTCCACAAATTACACTGTAATTACCTAAAGACACTCACAAACTTTACATACATATCCTAAACACACCCCACACTTACACACACAGACACACACTTCACACACAGACGACATAGACACGACACACACAAACATTACTACACACACTACATATACTACACACACACATGTACTCACACACATGTGTACACACTATAAACAAACACTGACACACACAAACTACTCATCCTACACATACCGTACACATCCTACACACACACACCTTACACACAGTACACATCCTATACACACCCTATTCCTCCTGCACAAATGAAGTCCGGGCCCAAGCACCTGCGCCACTGCAGTCGTCACCATGCAATCACTAGCAATGACACATAGAAAGAGATGTCCAACCCCGACGATAACTTAAGTCATATTTAGTGACAATCATTGTCCAGTGGGTTTTAGGGGTCTCAACATGCTCAAAAGTCACTCAGGTTGTGCGGTGCATCTGGGTGCCTATGACCAACACTTTTATGCTTGGGCCGTCTCATCATTGCTTTCAAATATATTTCTTCTTTTTATTTTTTTAAAAGGCTGCAGGGCCAACTCCTAGGTTTTCATCTTCTGACAGAACTTTTTGTTGGACTTCCAGACTGTCGTATGGTATGCGCCAGCCTGAGACCCACGAGTGTTCAATGTACCTACCAGAGGGCTGCACAGTACTGGCTTGAGCAAGCTTGAGGTGGGGTTCATCTTCATCGACCAGAGAATGACCGGTGGTAAGCAACCAAAATGAATGCTAGTTGTATCTTATATGGCCCGATGTACTTCTTGGCATACACCTTCAGCAGGAAGTTCTTTGGGGATCTTTCAGACCCATTGTCCTGGGTGAGGCTCCGGGCCTAAGGGCTCTTGCTCTGAGAACATGGGTAGACGGTGGCCAAATTGGGGCCTACAGGGAGCAGCTTGATCATCCTAGGTTCTTCGTGGGGCTGACGGTGGAAGTTTTGGCCCTACCTCCTTGAGAATACCTGAGAACTAGTCCACCTGTTGTGGGTGGTTCAGATAGCTCTATGTGACTTTAGTATGCTCTAGATAGCTCTAGTATGACCCTAACTGCTTGACAAAGTGTCATGAGTAAACCATTAATTTCAACAAACGTACTGCGGCGTACTATGGAATGCTCACCATTCTGCATTCACACTCATCATACTGCCCTTCAGCCTTGTCTGCATGATTTTCATTGCTGGGGGATTTTCAATCTTTGTGGCTCTTCGCAACAACGATAAGCTGAGTTGGCCAGATTTGGAGTTCTCAGCAGCGATAAGCTGAGTTGGCCAGATTTGGAGTTCCAGGAATTACCTACTGTAGCCCAGCAGGGTAAATCTGTGACACCTATCATGTCTGCCTAGATGTGAAATCCCTAGTTACAGGTTTATGTTCTTGATCAACCGACCAGTGTTTACAGTTTGATGATTCTGGGAACCTGGTTCTGAAGCAGGTGAAAACCTGGCCAATAAAAAACTGCACTGTTGTTTTGAGAATACTTTTAGGAAGACTGCAACTTACTGCAACTTGACTGACTTGGAGGAGTACACATCAGCGATCAGTTGCTTCAACCAGCGCACCGATGATGTTGCTGTCTCCAAGAACATCATCTCATGAACAACCAGAAACTTTACTGGATTTACTGTGGAGGTGTGTGCACTAGTGAAGACCCGAGACTTCACCATCAGAATAGCAAGGGCCAACCTTTCCCGGGCCATAGAGACGAAGCACGCACATGCCCAGAGAATGCTCATCCAGTCATGTGGCAGGGCATACAAGCCATCACCACCAAAAAGACGTCACCAAAGGAAACTCACCATCACCTGCCTGTGACAGTGACGGCTCCATTCAATTCCTCAAATTGCAGAGGCTAACAGTCTGATGTAGGCACAACAACTTGTTTCTGAACCTTGCTAAAATCACATGGACATGACTGTTGACTTCTGGTGGACACAGAGCGGCAACCGATGAACATCAGCTGCTCCTGTGTGGAGATCGTCAACAGCACCAAATTCCTGGTTGGCCATCTGGAGGAGAACCTCACTTGGTCCCTCAACACCAACTCCTTGCACACGATAGCATAAAAAACATCTTCTCTTCCTGAGATGGCTGAGGATGGTTCAGCTTCCACTACCGATCCTTACCACTTTCTATAGAGGGACTATCGAGAGAATCCCGAGCAGCTGCATCACAGTCTGGTGTTCCTCTCGGACCGCAAGACCTTACAGCGGATAGTGAGAACAGTAGAAGAGGTCACCGGGGACACACAGATCACATTCACTCTTCACCCTCCTGCCATCTGGAAAAAGATAGGAAACTATCGGTAACTCACATCCAGACTGTGCGACAGCATCTTTTCACAAGACATCCATCTCCTCACCAAAAAGATTACTGGACTGATAAACAAGAACACACACACACACACACACACACACACACAATCACTCAGATAACTGAGAACATTGAGACTGAACTTATAAACAACACACACGCAAACACACTGATCGACAACCATCTACCAAATTGTCCATACTGACTGAACAGATAAACTGAAATAACTGATTATACACACTGATCAACAACCATCTAAAAATGGTTCAGACCAACCTGCAATTGCTCTTTTGCACAATATCCATTACTTGTTATAGGCACAAAACTATTTGATCTTTGTTGCTACTTCAAAGGAATGTCTCCTGATGTTCTCAACTCATTACATCATCAGCACAAAGTAATGAAATGTGTCATGTTGTCACGTTGTGATTTTGTTACTCTTGTTTGCACATTTGCACGCGGACTTTATGTTGTCTCTTTTTTTTTTTATAGAACTTAGTTTTCTGTTAACTTAAAAATGTCAATCTGTCTTGTCACAGCTAGGCAGCTAATTAGGTTGCTTAGTTAGCTAGTTAGTTTTTGCTCATTCATGATGTTCATTTATGTTGTATGTAGGACCTTGCTCCTAGAGGAACGTTGTTTCATGTCACTGTGTACTAAACTGTATATGGTTGAAATGAAAATAAAAGCCTACTTGAATTTGGCTCAGTTAGCCTGGCTTTTTAACACATAAAGTGAACAAAAAGCTAAAGCCCCAGGCTTTGTGTTCACCCGGATGTAAAAGCCTACACCTAGACATTGTGGCACGCCCATTGCTGGGATGATGGGATCCAGTCAGCTATGTCTCTCCGCTACAGAAACATTACCTCACACCGTGTCATTTCTAGGTTGACCCGCCATCAGAAGTACTCAGGCCTCCGACCTGCATTGGGGGAAGTGTACGTCGATACACCACCATTTCCCATTGTATTTGCTGCCTCTCTTCTGTCCCTGCTCATCGCTTACTGAATGTATCCACATTATTTTATTCTATAAACTATAAACAAAAAGCGTTTTCTGTATTTATGTATTTTTTCTTATTTCATATTTAGTTGCACGTTTTCTTATTCGTACTCTATTAATTTATTAGTATAGTCATATTCTTTGTTTGAATACTCTTTTTTTTTAATGCCTGGGTCAAGCACGGTTGTCAAAGCATTTCTCTTAAAATCATTTTGTGAATGATTGTGTATTTGACAAATAAAATTTGAAATTAAATTGAAACAAAAATTCACATTTATTAACATGATCTATTAATTTAGCGACTTCGTCATTCATTTTAACATTGCTTCCTTTTTAACTGTATGTAAAAAACATTGGGGTGTGAATCAGCTTTCATATAAAGTGTAAATGAGATTTGTGAATATTAGAAAAGTGAAAGAAATAATTTCCAAAACATTCATGAATTCTGGCACACATGTTGAATAACAACTTTTTATTCTTCGTTATTCTTCGTCACGTTTGAGTATGAAACCTGAAAAAATCTTGTTTCGCATGTTTTACATGAGCATGCATTAGTTGAGAGAGACAACCGCTTTCCTGACAGCGCTACACGGCAAACGCTTTATCTCAGCATGACACGCATAAAAGTGAAAGGAAGGATCATGTCCAACACTTTAATGTATTACGACATTCAAGTTGAGTAACACATTTTTTGTTAGTCTTTTTCACGTTTTGAGCATAAAAAGTTCATATAAACTCATAAACTCATTTTGTGTGTTTCACATTCCGATGCCTTAGTTGTGTGAGAAAACCGCTTTCCTGAGCTCGTACAGCGCTAAGAACGCAGCAAACGCTTTATCTCATCATGACATGCATAAAAGTGAAAGGAATGATGATTTCCAACACTTTCATGCATTATGACATTCATGTTGACTAACATATTTTTTGTTAGTTTTTTTCACGTTTTGAGCGTAAAAAGTGCATAGTATAGGTTTTGGGTGTTTCATATGACGATGCCTTAGTTGTGTGAGAAAACCGCTTTCCTGAGCTCGTACAGCGCTAAAACGCAGCAAACGCTTTATCTCATCATGACATGCATAAAAGTGAAAGGAATGATGATTTCCAACACTTTCATGCATTATGACATTCATGTTGACTAACACATTTTTTTGTTAGTCTTTTTCACGTTTTGAGCATAAAAA
>QNUK01001861.1:0-25126 GCA_013621035.1 Clarias magur | reverse complement strand
AGCGGTTTTCTCACATAACTAAGGCATGGACATGTAAAACACACAAAATGAGTTCATATGCACTTTCAAAGCTAAAAAATGTGAAAAAGTAACAACAAAGCAGACATGCAACATTCATGCCAGAATCCATGAAAGTATTGGAAATGATCATCCGTTTCAGGTTTATGGTTCGCCTGATGAGATAAAGCGTTTGCCGTGTTCTTAGCGCTGTCCGACCTCAGGAAAGCGGTTTTCTCACATAACTAAGGCATGGGCATGTAAAACACACAAAATGAGTTCATATGCACTTTCAAAGCTAAAGAATGTGAAAAAGATTAACAACAAAGCAGACATGCAACATTCATGCCAGAATCCATGAAAATATTGGAAATGATCATCCGTTTCACTTTTATGGTTCGCCTGATGAGATAAAGCGTTTGCCGTGTTCTTAACGCTGTACGAGCTCAGGAAAGCGGTTTTCTCACACAATTAAGGCATGGTCATGTAAAACACACAAAACCTATTAATATGCACTTTTTTTCTGCTCAAAATGTGAAAAAGACTAACAAAAAAGCAGATATGCAACATTCATGGCAGAATCCATGAAAATGTTGGAAATGATCATCCCTTTCACTTTTATGCGTCTCATGCTGAGAGCTGGCCGCATCCAGGAAGGGTAATGAAGCCTGAAAGCGGCTTGGCCAATTAAAGCATGTACATGTAAAACACACAAAATGAGTTCATATGCACTTTCAAAGCTGAAAATGTGAAAAAGACTAACAAAAAAGTAGATATGCAACATTCATGGCAGAATCCATGAAAATGTTGGAAATGATCATCCCTTTCACTTTTATGCTTCCCCTGATGAGATAAAGCGTTTGCCGTGTCCTTAGCGCTGTACGAGCTCAGGAAAGCGGTTTTCTCACACTACTAATGCATGGACATGTAAAACACACAAAACGTATTAATATGCACTTTTTATGCTCAAAATGTGAAAAAGACCAAGAAAAAAGTAGTTATTCAAAATCTGTCATAATGCCTGAAAATTTTGGAAATTATCATTCCTTTCACTTTTATGCGTCTCATGCTGAGAGAAAGCGTTTGCCGTGTCCTTAGCGCTGTACGAGCTCAGGAAAGCGGTTTTCTCACACAACTAAGGCATGGTCATGTAAAAGACCCAAAATGAATTCATATGCACTTTAAAAGCTGAAAATGTGAAAAAGACTAACAAAAAAGTAGACATGCAACATTCATGCCAGAATCAATGAAAATGTTGGAAATGATCATCCCTTTCACTTTTATGCTTCGCCTGATGAGATAAAGCGTTTGCCGTGTTCTTAGCGCTGTCCGACCTCAGGAAAGCGGTTTTCTCACATAACTAAGGCATGGGCATGTAAAACACACAAAATGAGTTCATATGCACTTTCAAAGCTGAAGAATGTGAAAAAGATTAACAACAAAGTAGACATGCAACATTCATGCCAGAATCCAGAGCATTGAAATGATCACTGCCTAGTTTTATGGTTCACGAGATAAAGTTGCCGTTCTTACTCACAATGAGCTCAGGAAAGTGGTTTTCACACTACTACTGCATGGGACATACAAACACACAAACGTGATGAATATGCACTTTTTATGTCAAAATGTGAAGACCTAAAAAAAGTACACCAAACCATGCCAACCACACAATTGATCAACTCACTTACTGTCACCTCTGATGAGACACAAGCCGGGGTTCTGAAGGCTTGTCCCACCAGGAGCGTGTAAGGTTTTCTCACATAACTAAGGCATGGGCATGGAAAACACACAAAATGAGTTCATATGCACTTTCAAAGCTAAAGAATGTGAAAAAGATTAACAACAAAGTAGACATGCAACATTCATGCAAGAATCCATGAAAGTTTTGGAAATGATCATCAGTTTCAGTTTTATGGTTCGCCTGATGAGATAAAGCGTTTGCCGTGTTCTTAACGCTGTACGAGCTCAGGAAAGCGGTTTTCTCACACTACTAATGCATGGACATGTAAAACACACAAAACGTATTAATATGCACTTTTTATGCTCAAAATGTGAAAAAGACTACCAAAAAAGATGTTATTCTACATTTATGTCCGAATGCATGAAAGTGTTGGAAATGATTATTCCTTTCACTTTTATGCCTCTGATGATGAGGTAAAGCGTTTGCCGTGTTCTTTGCTCTGTACGAGCTCAGGAAAGCGGTTTTCTCACACTACTAATGCATGGACATGTAAAACACACAAAACGTATTAATATGCACTTTTTATGCTCAAAATGTGAAAAAGACCAAGAAAAAAGTAGTTAATCAAAATCTATGTCATAATGCCTGAAAATGTTGGAAATTATCATTCCTTTCATTTTTATGCGTCTCATGCTGAGAGAAAGCGTTTGCCGTGTCCTTAGCGGTGTACGAGCTCAGGAAAGCGGTTTTCTCACACAATTAAGGCATGGACATGTCAAACACACCAAACGTATTAATATGCACTTTCAAAGCCGAAAATGTGAAAAAGACTAACAAAAAAAGTAGACATGCAACATTCATGCCAGAATCCATGAAAGTGTAAAATTATCATCCTTTTCACACGTTCATGCTTCTCATGCTGAGCTTAAGCGTTTACCATGTTCTTAGCGCTGTCCTTGCCCAGGAAAGCGATTGTCTCTCTCTCTCTTTCAACTAATGCATGGTCATATATTCTGTTTTCTTACTCAAAGGTGAAAAAGAATAACAAAAAAGTTCTTATTCAACATGTATATATATAGAATTCATGAATGTTTTGGAATTTATTTCTTTCACTTTTCCAATATTCACAAATTTCATTTTCACTTCATGTGAAAGCTGATTCACACCCTTATGTTTTTTACATACAGTTAAAAAGGAAGCAATGTTAAATGAATGTCGAAGTTGCTAAATTCATGATCATGTTAATAAATGTGAATATTTGTTTCAATTTAATTTCAAATTTTATTTGTCAAATACACAATCATACACAAATTGATATTCAGAGAAATGCTTTGACAACCGTGCATGAACCAAGCATAAAAAAGAAAAAAAAAGAGTATTCAAACAAAGAATATGACTATACTAATAATTTAATAGAGTATGAATAGGAAAATGTGAAACTAAATATGAAAGAAGAAAAGAGGAAAAATATATAAATACAGAAAACAGTTTTTGTTTATAGTTTATAGAATAAAATGATGTATAATAAAATTTATGAATAAAATGAAACACATTACTCGTGCAAATGTGCAAACAAGAGTACCAAAATCACAACGTGACAACATGAAACATTTCATTACTTTGTGCTGATGACGTAATGAGTTGAGGACTCATTTCTCATCAGGACACATTCCTTTGAAGTAGTAGCAAAGATATAACGAGATATATACAGATATAACAAGTAATGGATATTGTGCAAAAGAGCAATTGCAGGTTGGTGTGAACCATTTGAAGATTGTTGTTGATCAATGTCCTCGTGTACAAGGAGCTGGTATTGAGGGACTGAGTAAGGTTCTCGTCCAGATGGCCAACCAGGAATTTGGTGCTGTTGACGATCTCCACACAGGAGCAGTTGATATTCATCAGAGAGTGGCCGCTCTGTCTCCTCCTGAAGTCAACAACCATGTTTGTTATTTTAGCAACGTTCAGAAACAGGTTGTTATGCTGCCTACACCAGATCGCCTACCTGCAGAGACCGTTAGCCTCTGCAATTCGAGGAATGGAATGGAGCCGTCCCAGGCGAGTGACGGTGAGTTTCTCTTGGTGATGTCCTTTTGGTGTGATGGTTTGTATGCCCTGCCACATGACTGAATGGGCATTCTCTGGGCCTGCGCACACTTCGACTCTCTATGGCCTGGGAAAGCTTGGCCCTTGCTGTTCTGATGGTGAAGTCTAGGGTCTTCACAAGTGCACAAGTAAATCCAGTAAAGTTTCTAGTTGGTCGTGAGATGATGTTCTTGGAGACAGCGACATCATCGGATGCAGAATGGTGAGCATTCCGTAGTAGGCCGCAGTACATTTGTTGAAATTAATTCTTTACTCATGACACTTTGTTAAGCAGTTAGGGTCATAGGGCCTGAGCTATTTGAACCACCCACAACCTCCTTTCCCAGTGTTTCACAAACATGTGGATTAATTCTCAGGTATTCTCAAAACGGTAGGGCTAAAAACTTACACCCTCAGCCCCACAAAGAACCTAGGATGATCAATCTACTCCCTGTAGGCCCCAATTTGGCCAGAGCAAGAGCCCAAGGCCCAGAGCCTCACCCACGACATTGGGTCTGAAAGTTCCCCCAAGAACTTCCTGCTGAATGTGAATGCCAAGAAGTACATCGGGCCATATAAGATACAACTAGCATTCATTTTGGTTGCTTACCACCATTCATTCTCTGGTCGATGAAGATAAACCCCACCTCAAGCTTGCTCAACCCAGTGACGACTGTAATGGCGCAGGTGCTAGGGCCTGGTCTTCATTTGTCTAGGAGGCATAGGGTGTGCATAGGATGTGTAAAGTTTGTGTATTGTGTGAGTGTCTTTAGGCAATTACAGTGTAATTTGTGGAGTTCATGTCTGTGCAATGTATGTGTGTGTGTTTTTGTGTATATGTGGTGTTTTTTATTTTAAGATGTATGTGTCCTGTGTGAGTGTGTGTGTTCGGAGACATTTTTGTCTGGTGTGTTCAGAGAAGGCCAAATGGCTGTATGATATGCTAGGTGGTGAGCGTTCCATAGTAGGTCTCAGTACGTTTGTGGAAATGGGTGAGTTACTTGTGCCATCTTGTCAAGCAGATAGAATCATAGGGTCTGAGCTATCTCATCCTCCTCCCACAAGGAACCTAGGATTGCGTGATCAGTTTGCTCCTTGTAGCCAGTTTGGCTACTGTCTACCCACGTTCCCAGAGCAAGCCCTCAAGACCCAGAGCCTCACCTAGAACAGTGGGTCTAGAAGTTTCACCAAGAACCTGCTGCTAAAGGTTGGTGTCAAGAATGTACATCGGTACGTCGGGCCATCGGGCAATTTCGGTTGCTTAACGCCGCTCAGTCCCCAGTTAATTAACATAAACACCACTTGCTCATGCCAGTACTGTGCCGCATGCATGGTCAGTCGAGGAACACTTATGCATCCAAGGCAGACAGATAGTATTCCCCGGTCTGGTTGTCCACCGAGGAGCTCTCTGAAGATGAAGGCCAAGAAGTTTACCATGCGGCTTTTTCAAATAATAAGAATAAATCTAATTACAAGCAATGCAACCACGGGGGCGCAATCCAGTGCCTTCTTGTGCCAGTCCCAAGTCTGGATATAGTCTGGAGAGGGCATCCGACGTAAAACATTTGCCAAATCAATGATGTATGTATGTTTGAGGTTGCAACATGTGTGAGTGTAATATGTATAGTATGTGTGTAGCAAAAAAGAAATATTAATAAGAGTGAGGTGAGGCGGGCATTACAGAGGATGAAGAGTGCAAAGGCTGTTGGTCCTGATGACAGTGTTGTGGAGCAGGAAGTAGCAAATATTAGTAACAGTAAGGTGAGGCGGGCATTTCAGAGGATGAAGAGTACAAAGGCTGTTGGTCCTGTGCTGTAGGTGTGACAGAAGAGTTCAAGGTGGAGGTGGATCTGCATCAAAGATCGGCTCTAACCCCCCTTTTGTTTGCTCTGGTAATGGACAAGATGACAGATGAGATTAAACAGAGACAGGTCATAACGTTTGCAGATGACACTGTGCTTTGTAGCGAGAGCAGGGAACAGGTGGAGGAAAATTTACGACCTCTTAAACAAATGTGACATAAGCTTAATGGCTGGATGTGTCTTTCTTGTTAGCTGTCACTCAATGTCAAATGGGTTTCATGGCAACTGAAATGCTTGAGCAGGTCATTGTTTTTGTAGGATTCTAGAATGTGTGTAGACATGTGCGTAGACATGCGTAGGATGTGTTTGAGACATGTTTGTTTGTCTGTGGTTCTGATTTGTTGTGTTTATTTATGATGTGAACTGTGTGTGTGCTATGTGTGATTGGGAGGTGAGTATATTTTTGTATTGAGCGTCTGTGTTTACATGTGTCTAGAAAGCATGTGTAATGGTTGTGTGTATGTGTAAGTCTAGGATGTAAGTGTGTAGTATGTTTGTGTATAGTATTTATAGATTGTAGAGTGTGTGTGTGTGTGTGTGTGTGTGTGTGTGTGTGTGTGTGTGTGTGTGTGTGTGTGTGTGTGTGTGTGTGTGTGTGTGTGTGTTCAATATGTGTTTGGATTCCTGGAACTGTCCGACTCAAATAATCGCTTCTTTCTGATGCAAACTTTGCTAGGAATCACCATTGTGGCACAGAAATTAAAAACACACAGAGACCTGCTGTATGATGTGCTAAGTGGTGAGCGTTCCATAATAGGCAGCAATACATTTGTGGAAATGCTTGGGATACACGTGGCATTTTGTCGAGCAGATAGAGTCATAGCACCTACGCTATCTAAAACATCCACAACCTCCTTCCCCAGTCTTTCACAAACAGGTGGACTTAAAGTAGGTATTCTCAAAGAGGAAGGGCCAAAAACTTGGATCAATCTGCTCCCTGCAGCCAAGTTGACTACCCATGCTTCCGGAGGAAGCCCCAAATACCACGAGCCTCACCCAGAACAGTGTTTCCCAACAGGAGTTCCCCAAAAATACGTCCGGTTAGGCGTTAGATGGGGTTGAGTTGAGTTTTTGAAAAATGGAGTAGAATTCCACTAAAAATCGATATTAAAGCACAGTTTTTTATATTACCGAGTATCTGTAATAAAGTTTAGTTGGCATGTTTGCACTGAAAAGTACAGTGAAGGATATGGAACAGTCACTCTCTACCTGTTCTGACGACATCACCGTGCTGGAGGACAAGGTGGACTCTCTCATGGCCACTGTGGCTAAATTGGAAGATAAGTGACCTGGAAGCCAGATCTCGTCCACGAGCGGTTGTGGCGAGGTTGCATTACCACTCAGACTGTACTGTGGCTCTGCAGCGTGCGCAGGAAGTGAGGCAGTTTAAATTTGATCAGATGAAAATTAGCATCTTTCCGGATCTCACTGTAAAAACTGTTCGTGCTCGATCTGCCTTCAATGATGTCTGTCAGCAGCTGCGGAAGATTCCGGGGGTGAAATTTGGATTTCTTCATCCAGCAAAGCTGCGTCTTACTTATGATGGAGTGGAGAAACAGTTTAACTCACCAGACTTGGCTAAAGAATATGTCAGTAGTTTATTATCTCAACGAACAGAACCAAATGTTTCATGAGTATCTGAGCATGTGAGTGGGGTGAAGTAGTTTCTCGATACTACTGTGCTGTAGGATTATTATGATTATGATTATGATTATTAAGTTATAAGTTATTATTAAGTTATTATGGTCCAGACACTGTTTAAAGGGTTTTCCAGGGTTTTCCAGAAGATATTATGAAGAGTCTGGTCGTAGTCTTTGTCAGAGTTTCTTGATTGAAATATATGTGTATTTATGATGTTGGTGGCTAAGTTGGAGTAAAATGGCCTTAATGTTGCAATGATTGGGATATTGTGCATTTCTGTTATTAGTAATTAGTGGGACAATCTGCAGGGTTCCATCTTTTTTCTTTGGTTTCTAATCATGAGAGTGAGGAGTATGGGTTGGCTCCAACTGGAGTCTGCACATAGTTTCACATCAACTAGTGATGTGAATATTGGTTGTGGGTGGGATTGTTTGCGGGGGTGGGTGTTTGGGTGTTTGGTTTTTTGCTTGTTTTTTGTTTGCTTGTTTTTTGTGTCTTTGGTTTTTGTTTTGTTTCGCAGATTTCGCAGAAATATGTCTTTGATTTCAGTCGATTAGTGGAGTAGATGGCAAATTTTTCTGTTTTTTTGTCCAATCCAGCCTATTCGACAATTAGATTTTTAACATGGAATGTTAAAGGCATGGGAAATCCAATTAAAAGGTCAAAGATCTTTTCTCATTTGAAGAAGCTAAGTGCTGATATAATATTTTTGCAGGAGACACACTTAAGAAATCAGGATCAGATTAAACTGAAATGCCCCTGGGTCAGTGAAGTTTTTCACTCAAATTTCAATTCCAGACCTAAAGGGGTTGCAATACTAATTAACAAGAGGGTTCCGTTTATTTGTGATAAGGTAATAGCTGACAAAAATGGAAGATACTTGATCGTTGTTGCCTTGCTGTTACGGAAACCTGTACTTCTTGTTAATGTCTATGCACAGAACTTTGATGATCCTGCCTTCATGAATCGATTATTTGGGATTCTGCCCGCACTGAATAGCCACTCATTGATATTCGCTGGGGAGCTCAACTGTGTAATGGATCCGGTTATGGACCGCTCTAGCTCTCAGGTAAGGGCTGTGTCATCCATGTCAACGTCAGTTGCAGAGTTTATGTCTAGCAGTGGATGTGTTGACCCTTGGAGATTCTATAATCCTCAAATCCTCACAAGTGCATCAGTCATATTCCCGCATTGATTATTCTTTTATAGATAGCTTATTACTTTCTAAAGTAACATCAGTTTCATACCACGCTATTGTTATTTCTGATCATGCTCCTCTCAGCGTTGATATGCAGTTGTCTGTACAACATCCATATTCTTCATCGTCGAGGTTTAATTCTCTGCTATTGTCTGATGAAAAATTTATAGATTTTATTGCAACATCAATTGATGACTTTATGGCTACAAACCAGGACGGCACAGTTTCTTATTCCTTACTGTGTAGAGACACTTAAGGCATACCTCCGAGGCCAGATTATTTCTTTTTCTGAAAATTTAAATAGATGTCGCACTGCAAGAGTTACGTGAGCTTACTTCTGCTATTCTCCACCTTCACCAACAATTGGCTAGCTTCCCTGCTCAAGTCCAGTTTAAACAGCATCTGGATCTGCAGACTGAACTTGATATCATTTTAACAACTGATGCTGAATGGCTCCTGTTGCATACTCGTAGTTCTTATCATGAATACGGTGATAAAGCTAGTCGGCTCATGGCACATCAGTTAAGACGACAGGCAGGTAGTCGCTTGATTCCACAGATCCAGGACTCATCGGGTAATTTGATATCTGATCCGGAAGGTATCAATGCTGTATTTAAATCATATTATTCTACCTTATATTCATCTGAATCTCCATCAGACTCCCACGATTTGATTTCATTTTTAAAGGATTTAAATGTCATCCCAATAGATACGGCTGCTGCTGCAGATCTTGATGCTCCTTTGGATGTGGAAGAAATTAAACAAGCAATTAAAATGATGCAGTGTAATAAAGAACCTGGGCCTGATGGTTTTCCAGTTGAGTTTTTCAAGAAATTTCAAAGTAAATTGGTCCCTTTACTTTTAAATGTGTATGTGGAATCCTTAGAGAAGGGTTTCCTCCCAGAGACACTAACACAAGCATCCATAATTCTGCTCTTAAAGAAGGATAAAGATCCCAAGTCGTGTAGCTCCTACAGACAGAATGTAGATGCCAAGATCTTGGCCAAAGTGTTGGCTTTTCGCCTGGAAACCATACTTCCAAAGATCATATCTGAGGAACAAAGAGGTTTCATTAGGGGGAGACAGTTATATTTTAATGTTCGCACTCTTTTAAATGTAATTCACTGCAAACATTCTGCTGTAACACCTGAGGTTGTGATTACATTTGATGCTGAGAAAGCATCTGACCGAGTGGAGTGGGAATATCTTTTTGCTGTGCTTCAAAAATGTGGGTTTAGGAATGAATTTATCTCTTGGATATATCTCTTTTATATGCTTCTCCCCAGGCTAGCATACACACCAATAACGTAAGATCCAGCTATTTTAATCTGAGACGGGGAACAAGGCAGGGGTGTCCACTTTCCCCGCTGTTGTTTGCATTGGCCATTGAACCATTGTCGATTGCTTTGAGGCATTCCGTTATTTCTTCCTAAGCGCTTCTTTAAATCTATCGACCAGATTGTTACCCACTTTATGTGGGGTGGTAAAGTGCCCAGAATTCGTAAATCAGTACTTCAGAGATGTCGGCTTAGTGGTGGGCTAGCTCTTCCCAATTTTATGTTTTACTACTGGTCAGCAAATGTTCATAAATTAACATTTTGGCTCAATCCATCCAGCGCACTGTGGTGCAGATTGGAGGCAAGTTCATGTCTATCTACCTCATTATTGGCATTGCTTACTTCACCCCTATCTTGTAAAGTTACTTCCTTAACACATAGTATCCTTATCCACCCTTCGGATCTGGGGTCAATTCAGGCGACATTTCAAATATATCTCTGCCTCATCATTAATGCCGTTACAGGACATGTTTCCACCATCTATTACTGACCCTGTTTTTAAGCAATGGTACGGAAAAGGCATTAGATGCTTTCAAGACCTATATAAAGAAGGTACCTTTTGCAATTATCTACAGTTGTCTTCAGAACTGGGGCTGCCTGATTCCCATCTGTTTCGGTTTTTACAGGTTAGACATTGTGCTGGCACTCTGTTTCCTGGCTACACCTCTTTACCTCCTATGCAAGAATAGGAAGAATTTTTCAAGTTTAACCCTCACCATAAGTCACAAATGTCAAGAATTTATGGTCGGTTATTATCTTTAGATGGGAGTGTTATTGATGAAATTAGAAGAGCCTGGGAGGGGGAGCTTGGAGAGGAGTTTGAAGAGGAATGGTGGGCCGCTGCTTTGGACAGAATACGTTTAGTACAATATGTGCTCGTCTGAGCCTTATAAAATTTAAAGTAATACACAGTTCATTTTTCTAAGGCCCGCCTATCTGCAATATATTCTGCTGTAGAGGACAGATGTGACAGATGTCAATCATCTCAGTGTACTTTAAGTCACATGTTTTTCACTTGTTCTAAACTGCAAAATTACTGGGTTAACTACTTTACAGTGATGTCCAAGGTGCTCAGGGTTGATATTGATGTTTGCCCTGCTATTGCAAATTTTGGGGTTCCACGGGTCTGGTCTCAGTTCAGTTCCAAATAACTGGACATTTTGGCATTTACCTTCTTTAATAGCTAGGCGCCGTATTCTGAACCACTGGAAATCTGCCAGGCCTCCTAGTGCACCTCAATGGCTTATCTGAATGACTGTGTGTGTGTGTGTGTGTGTGTGTGTGTGTGTGTGTGTGTGTGTGTGTGTGTGTGTGTGTGTGTGTGTGTGTGTGTGTGTGTGTGTGTGTGTGTGTGTGTGTGTGTGTGTGTGTGTGGGTGTGTCTGTGTGTCTGTGTGTCTAGGTGTCTGTGTGTGTGTATGTACTCAGCATGAATGTCAGAATGCATGACTGTGTTAGGAATGATCATTCCTTTCACTTTTATGCGTCTCATGATGAGAGAAAGCGTTAGCCATGATCTTAGCGCTGTACGAGCTCAGGAAAGCGCTTTTTTCAATCAACTACGACATGGATATGAAAAACACACAAAACGTATTAATACACACTTTTTATGCTCAAAATGTGAATAAGACCAATAAAAAAAAAGTTATTCAACATTTATGCCCGAATGCATGAAAGTGTTGGAAATGATGATTCCTTGCACTTTTATGCTTCGCCTGATGAATAAAGCGTTTGCCGTGTTCTTAGCGCTGTACGAGCTCAGGAAAGCGGTTTTCTCACACTACTAAGGCATGGACATGTAAAACACACAAAATTAGTTCATATGCACTTTCAAAGCTAAAAAATGTGAAAAAGTAACAACAAAGTAGACATGCAACATTCATGCCAGAATCCATTAAATTATTGGAAATGATCATCCGTTTCACTTTTATGGTTCGCCTGATGAGATAAAGCGTTTGCCGTGTTCTTAGGGCTGTACGAGCTCAGGAAAGCGGTTTTCTCACATAACTAAGGCATGGTCATGTAAAAAACACAAAATGAGTTCATATGCACTTTCAAAGCTGAAAATGTGAAAAAGACTAACAAAAAAGTAGACATGCACCATTCATGCCAGAATCCATGAAAGTGTTGGAAATGATCATCCCTTTCACTTTTATGCTTTTCATGCTGATATACAGCGTTTGCCGTGTTCTTAGCGCTGTCCGACCTCAGGAAAGCGGTTTTCTCACATAACTAAGGCATGGGCATGTAAAACACACAAAATGAGTTCATATGCACTTTCAAAGCTAAAGAATGTGAAAAAGATTAACAACAAAGTAGACATGCAACATTCATGCCAGAATCCATGAAAGTATTGGAAATGATCATCAGTTTCAGTTTTATGGTTCGCCTGATGAGATAAAGCGTTTGCCGTGTTCTTAGCGCTGTACGAGCTCAGGAAAACGGTTTTCTCACACAAATAAGGCATGAACATGTAAAACACACAAAACGTATTAATATGCACTTTTTATGCTCAAAATGTGAAAAAGACCAAGAAAAAAGTAGTTAATCAAAATCTATGTCATAATGCCTGAAAATGTTGGAAATGATCATTCCTTTCACTTTTATGCGTCTCATGCTGAGAGAAAGCGTTTGCCGTGTCCTTAGCGGTGTACGAGCTCAGGAAAGCGGTTTTCTCACACAATTAAAGCATGGACATGTAAAACACACAAAATGAGTTCATATGCACTTTCAAAGCTGAAAATGTGAAAAAGACTAACAAAAAAGTAGATATGCAACATTCATGGCAGAATCCATGAAAATGTTGGAAATGATCATCCCTTTCACTTTTATGCTTCCCCTGATGAGATAAAGCGTTTACCGTGTCCTTAGCGCTGTACGAGCTCAGGAAAGCGGTTTTCTCACACAAATAAGGCATGAACATGTAAAACACACAAAACGTATTAATATGCACTTTTTATGCTCAAAATGTGAAAAAGACCAAGAAAAAGTAGTTATTCAAAATCTGTCATAATGCCTGAAAATTTTGGAAATGATCATTCCTTTCACTTTTATGCGTCTCATGCTGAGAGAAAGCGTTTGCCGTGTCCTTAGCGCTGTACGAGCTCAGGAAAGCGGTTTTCTCACACAATTAAGGCATGGACATGTAAAACACACAAAATGAGTTCATATGCACTTTCAAAGCTAAAAATGTGAAAAAGACTAACAAAAAAGTAGACATGCAACATTCATGCCAGAATCCATGAAAATGTTGGAAATGATCATCCCTTTCACTTTTATGCTTCGCCTGATGAGATAAAGCGTTTGCCGTGTTCTTAGCGCTGTCCGACCTCAGGAAAGCGGTTTTCTCACATAACTAAGGCATGGGCATGTAAAACACACAAAATGAGTTCATATGCACTTTCAAAGCTAAAGAATGTGAAAAAGATTAACAACAAAGTAGACATGCAACATTCATGCCAGAATCCATGAAAGTATTGGAAATGATCATCAGTTTCAGTTTTATGGTTCGCCTGATGAGATAAAGCGTTTGCCGTGTTCTTAACGCTGTACGAGCTCAGGAAAGCGGTTTTCTCACACTACTAATGCATGGACATGTAAAACACACAAAACGTATTAATATGCACTTTTTATGCTCAAAATGTGAAAAAGACCAAGAAAAAAGTAGTTAATCAAAATCTATGTCATAATCCATGAAAATGTTGGAAATGATCATCCCTTTCACTTTTATGCTTCGCCTGATGAGATAAAGCGTTTGCCGTGTTCTTAGCGCTGTCCGACCTCAGGAAAGCGGTTTTCTCACATAACTAAGGCATGGGCATGTAAAACACACAAAATGAGTTCATATGCACTTTCAAAGCTAAAGAATGTGAAAAAGATTAACAACAAAGTAGACATGCAACATTCATGCCAGAATCCATGAAAGTATTGGAAATGATCATCAGTTTCAGTTTTATGGTTCGCCTGATGAGATAAAGCGTTTGCCGTGTTCTTAACGCTGTACGAGCTCAGGAAAGCGGTTTTCTCACACTACTAATGCATGGACATGTAAAACACACAAAACGTATTAATATGCACTTTTTATGCTCAAAATGTGAAAAAGACTACCAAAAAAGATGTTATTCTACATTTATGTCCGAATGCATGAAAGTGTTGGAAATGATTATTCCTTTCACTTTTATGCCTCTGATGATGAGGTAAAGCGTTTGCCGTGTTCTTTGCTCTGTACGAGCTCAGGAAAGCGGTTTTCTCACACTACTAATGCATGGACATGTAAAACACACAAAACGTATTAATATGCACTTTTTATGCTCAAAATGTGAAAAAGACCAAGAAAAAAGTAGTTAATCAAAATCTATGTCATAATGCCTGAAAATGTTGGAAATTATCATTCCTTTCATTTTTATGCGTCTCATGCTGAGAGAAAGCGTTTGCCGTGTCCTTAGCGGTGTACGAGCTCAGGAAAGCGGTTTTCTCACACAATTAAGGCATGGACATGTCAAACACACCAAACGTATTAATATGCACTTTCAAAGCCGAAAATGTGAAAAAGACTAACAAAAAAAGTAGACATGCAACATTCATGCCAGAATCCATGAAAGTGTAAAATTATCATCCTTTTCACACGTTCATGCTTCTCATGCTGAGCTTAAGCGTTTACCATGGTCTTAGCGCTGTCCTTGCCCAGGAAAGCGATTGTCTCTCTCTCTCTTTCAACTAATGCATGGTCATATATTCTGTTTTCTTACTCAAAGGTGAAAAAGAATAACAAAAAAGTTCTTATTCAACATGTATATATATAGAATTCATGAATGTTTTGGAATTTATTTCTTTCACTTTTCCAATATTCACAAATTTCATTTTCACTTCATGTGAAAGCTGATTCACACCCTTATGTTTTTTACATACAGTTAAAAAGGAAGCAATGTTAAATGAATGTCGAAGTTGCTAAATTCATGATCATGTTAATAAATGTGAATATTTGTTTCAATTTAATTTCAAATTTTATTTGTCAAATACACAATCATACACAAATTGATATTCAGAGAAATGCTTTGACAACCGTGCATGAACCAAGCATAAAAAAGAAAAAAAAGAGTATTCAAACAAAGAATATGACTATACTAATAATTTAATAGAGTATGAATAGGAAAACGTGAAACTAAATATGAAAGAAGAAAAGAGGAAAAATATATAAATACAGAAAACAGTTTTTTGTTTATAGTTTATAGAATAAAATGATGTATAATAAAATTTATGAATAAAATGAAACACATTACTCGTGCAAATGTGCAAACAAGAGTACCAAAATCACAACGTGACAACATGAAACATTTCATTACTTTGTGCTGATGACGTAATGAGTTGAGGACTCATTTCTCATCAGGACACATTCCTTTGAAGTAGTAGCAAAGATATAACGAGATATATACAGATATAACAAGTAATGGATATTGTGCAAAAGAGCAATTGCAGGTTGGTGTGAACCATTTGAAGATTGTTGTTGATCAGTGTCCTCGTGTACAAGGAGCTGGTATTGAGGGACTGAGTAAGGTTCTCGTCCAGATGGCCAACCAGGAATTTGGTGCTGTTGACGATCTCCACACAGGAGCAGTTGATATTCATCAGAGAGTGGCCGCTCTGTCTCCTCCTGAAGTCAACAACCATGTTTGTTATTTTAGCAACGTTCAGAAACAGGTTGTTATGCTGCCTACACCAGATCGCCTACCTGCAGAGACCGTTAGCCTCTGCAATTCGAGGAATGGAATGGAGCCGTCCCAGGCGAGTGACGGTGAGTTTCTCTTGGTGATGTCCTTTTGGTGTGATGGTTTGTATGCCCTGCCACATGACTGAATGAGCATTCTCTGGGCCTGCGCACACTTCGACTCTCTATGGCCTGGGAAAGCTTGGCCCTTGCTGTTCTGATGGTGAAGTCTAGGGTCTTCACAAGTGCACAAGTAAATCCAGTAAAGTTTCTAGTTGGTCGTGAGATGATGTTCTTGGAGACAGCGACATCATCGGATGCAGAATGGTGAGCATTCCGTAGTAGGCCGCAGTACATTTGTTGAAATTAATTCTTTACTCATGACACTTTGTTAAGCAGTTAGGGTCATAGGGCCTGAGCTATTTGAACCACCCACAACCACCTTTCCCAGTGTTTCACAAACATGTGGATTAATTCTCAGGTATTCTCAAAACGGTAGGGCTAAAAACTTACACCCTCAGCCCCACAAAGAACCTAGGATGATCAATCTACTCCCTGTAGGCCCCAATTTGGCCAGAGCAAGAGCCCAAGGCCCAGAGCCTCACCCACGACATTGGGTCTGAAAGTTCCCCCAAGAACTTCCTGCTGAATGTGAATGCCAAGAAGTACATTGGGCCATATAAGATACAACTAGCATTCATTTTGGTTGCTTACCACCATTCATTCTCTGGTCGATGAAGATAAACCCCACCTCAAGCTTGCTCAACCCAGTGACGAATGTAATGGCGCAGGTGCTAGGGCCTGGTCTTCATTTGTCTAGGAGGCATAGGGTGTGCATAGGATGTGTAAAGTTTGTGTATTGTGTGAGTGTCTTTAGGCAATTACAGTGTAATTTGTGGAGTTCATGTCTGTGCAATGTATGTGTGTGTGTTTTTGTGTATATGTGGTGTTTTTTATTTTAAGATGTATGTGTCCTGTGTGTGTGTGTGTTCGGAGACATTTTTGTCTGGTGTGTTCAGAGAAGGCCAAATGGCTGTATGATATGCTAGGTGGTGAGCGTTCCATAGTAGGTCTCAGTACGTTTGTGGAAATGGGTGGGTTACTTGTGCCATCTTGTCAAGCAGATAGAATCATAGGGTCTGAGCTATCTCATCCTCCTCCCACAAGGAACCTAGGATTGCGTGATCAGTTTGCTCCTTGTAGCCAGTTTGGCTACCGTCTACCCACGTTCCCAGAGCAAGCCCTCAAGACCCAGAGCCTCACCTAGAACAGTGGGTCTAGAAGTTTCACCAAGAACCTGCTGCTAAAGGTTGGTGTCAAGAATGTACATCGGTACGTCGGGCCATCGGGCAATTTCGGTTGCTTAACGCCGCTCAGTCCCCAGTTAATTAACATAAACACCACTTGCTCATGCCAGTACTGTGCCGCATGCATGGTCAGTCGAGGAACACTTATGCGTCCAAGGCAGACAGATAGTATTCCCCGGTCTGGTTGTCCACCGAGGAGCTCTCTGAAGATGAAGGCCAAGAAGTTTACCATGCGGCTTTTTCAAATAATAAGAATAAATCTAATTACAAGCAATGCAACCACGGGGGCGCAATCCAGTGTCTTCTTGTGCCAGTCCCAAGTCTGGATATAGTCTGGAGAGGGCATCCGACGTAAAACATTTGCCAAATCAATGATGTATGTATGTTTGAGGTTGCAACATGTGTGAGTGTAATATGTATAGTATGTGTGTAGCAAAAAAGAAATATTAATAAGAGTGAGGTGAGGCGGGCATTACAGAGGATGAAGAGTGCAAAGGCTGTTGGTCCTGATGACAGTGTTGTGGAGCAGGAAGTAGCAAATATTAGTAACAGTAAGGTGAGGCGGGCATTTCAGAGGATGAAGAGTACAAAGGCTGTTGGTCCTGTGCTGTAGGTGTGACAGAAGAGTTCAAGGTGGAGGTGGATCTGCATCAAAGATCGGCTCTAACCCACCTTTTGTTTGCTCTGGTAATGGACAAGATGACAGATGAGATTAAACAGAGACAGGTCATAACGTTTGCAGATGACACTGTGCTTTGTAGCGAGAGCAGGGAACAGGTGGAGGAAAATTTACGACCTCTTAAACAAATGTGACATAAGCTTAATGGCTGGATGTGTCTTTCTTGTTAGCTGTCACTCAATGTCAAATGGGTTTCATGGCAACTGAAATGCTTGAGCAGGTCATTGTTTTTGTAGGATTCTAGAATGTGTGTAGACATGTGCGTAGACATGCGTAGGATGTGTTTGAGACATGTTTGTTTGTCTGTGGTTCTGATTTGTTGTGTTTATTTATGATGTGTACTGTGTGTGTGCTATGTGTGATTGGGAGGTGAGTATATTTTTGTATTGAGCGTCTGTGTTTACATGTGTCTAGAAAGCATGTGTAATGGTTGTGTGTATGTGTAAGTCTAGGATGTAAGTGTGTAGTATGTTTGTGTATAGTATTTATAGATTGTAGTGTGTGTGTGTGTGTGTGTGTGTGTGTGTGTGCGTGTTGTGTGTGCGTGTGTGTGTGTGTGTGTTCAATATGTGTTTGAATTCCTGTAACTGCCCGACTCAGTTTATCGCTTCTTTCTGTTGCAAACTTTGCTTGGAATCACCCTTATGGCACAGAAATTAAAAACACACAGAGACGACAGATGAGCTGTATGATGTGCTAAGTGGTGAGCGTTCTATAATAGGCAGCAGTACATTTGTGGAAATGCTTGGGATACACGTGGCATTTTGTCGAGCAGATAGAGTCATAGCACCTACGCTATCTAAAACATCCACAACCTCCTTCCCCAGTCTTTCACAAACAGGTGGACTTAAAGTAGGAATTCTCAAAGAGGAAGGGCCAAAAACTTGGATCAATCTGCTCCCTGCAGCCAAGTTGACTACCCATGCTTCCGGAGGAAGCCCCCAATACCACGAGCCTCACCCAGAACAGTGTTTCCCAACAGGAGTTCCCCAAAAATACGTCCGGTTAGGCGTTAGATGGGGTTGAGTTGAGTTTTTCAAAAATGGAGTAGAATTCCACTAAAAATCGATATTAAAGCACAGTTTTTTATATTACCGAGTATCTGTAATAAAGTTTAGTTGGCATGTTTGCACTGAAAAGTACAGTGAAGGATATGGAACAGTCACTCTCTACATGTTCTGACGACATCACCGTGCTGGAGGACAAGGTGGACTTTCTCATGGCCACTGTGGCTAAATTGGAAGATAAGTGACCTGGAAGCCAGATCTCGTCCACGAGCGGTTGTGGTGAGGTTGCATTACCACTCAGACTGTACTGCGGATCTGCAGCGTGCGCAGGAAGTGAGGCAGTTTAAATTTGATCATATGAAAATTAGCATCTTTCCGGATCTCACTGTAAAAACTGTTCGTGCTCGATCTGCCTTCAATGATATCCGTCAGCAGCTGCGGAAGATTCCGGGGGTGAAATTTGGATTTCTTCATCCAGCAAAGCTGCGTCTTACTTATGATGAGGTGGAGAAACAGTTTAACTCACCAGACTTGGCTAAAGAATATGTCAGTAGTTTATTATCTCAACGAACAGAACCAAATGTTTCATGAGTATCTGAGCATGTGAGTGGGGTGAAGTAGTTTCTCGATACTACTGTGCTGTAGGATTATTATGATTATGATTATGATTATGATTATTAAGTTACAAGTTATTATTAAGTTATTATGGTCCAGACTCTGTTTAAAGGGTTTTCCAGGGTTTTCCAGAAGATATTATGAAGAGTCTGGTCGTAGTCTTTGTCAGAGTTTCTTGATTGAAGTATATGTGTATGTATGGTGTTGGTGGCTAAGTTGGAGTAAAATGGGCTTAATGTTGCAATGATTGAGATATTGTGCATTTCTGTTATTAGTAATTAGTGGGATCTGCAGGGTTCCATCTTTTTTTCTTTGGTTTCTAATCGTGAGAGTGAGGAGTATGGGTTGGCTCCAACTGGAGTCTGCACATAGTTTCACATCAACTAGTGATGTGAATATTGGTCGTGCTTATGGGTGGGATTGTTTGCGGGGGGTGGGTGTTTGGTTTTTTGCTTGTTTTTTGTTTGCTTGTTTTTTGTGTCTTTGGTTTTGTTTCGCAGATTTCGCAGAAATATGTCTTTGATTTCAGTGGATTAGTGGAGTAGATGGCAAATTTTTCTGTTTTTTTGTCCAAACCAGCCTATTCGACAATTAGATTTTTAACATGGAATGTTAAAGGCATGGGAAATCCAATTAAAAGGTCAAAGATCTTTTCTCATTTGAAGAGGCTAAGTGCTGATATAGTATTTTTGCAGGAGACACACTTAAGAAGTCAGGATCAGATTAAACTGAAATGCCCCTGGGTCAGCGAAGTTTTTCACTCAAATTTCAATTCCAGAGCTAAAGGGGTTGCAATACTAATTAACAAGCGGGTTCCATTTATTTGTGATAAGGTAATAGCTGACAAAAATGGAAGATACTTGATCGTTGTCGCCTTGCTGTTACGGAAACCTGTACTTCTTGTTAATGTCTATGCACGGAACTTTGATGATCCTGCCTTCATGAATAGATTATTTGGGATTCTGCCCGCACTGAATAGCCACTCATTAATATTCGCTGGGGAGCTCAACTGTGTAATGGATCCGGTTATGGACCGCTCTAGCTCTCAGGTAAGGGCTGTGTCATCCATGTCAACGTCAGTTGCAGAGTTTATGTCTAGCAGTGGATGTGTTGACCCTTGGAGATTCTATAATCCTCAAGCTAAGACATTTTCCGCTTTCTCACAAGTGCATCAGTCATATTCCCGCATTGATTATTCTTTTATAGATAGCTTATTACTTTCTAAAGTAACATCAGTTTCATACCACGCTATTGTTATTTCTGATCATGCTCCTCTCAGCGTTGATATGCAGTTGTCTGTACAACATCCATATTCTTCATCGTCGAGGTTTAATTCTCTGCTATTGTCTGATGAAAAATTTATAGATTTTATTGCAACATCAATTGATGACTTTATGGCTACAAACCAGGACGGCACAGTTTCTTATTCCTCACTGTGTAGAGACACTTAAGGCATACCTCCGAGGCCAGATTATTTCTTTTTCTGAAAATTTAAATAGATGTCGCACTGCAAGAGTTACATGAGCTTACTTCTGCTATTCTCCACCTTCACCAACAATTGGCTAGTTTCCCTGCTCAAGTCCAGTTTAAACAGCATCTGGATCTGCAGACTGAACTTGATATCATTTTAACAACTGATGCTGAATGGCTCCTGTTGCATACTCGTAGTTCTTATCATGAATACGGTGATAAAGCTAGTCGGCTCATGGCACATCAGTTAAGACGACAGGCAGGTAGTCGCTTGATTCCACAGATCCAGGACTCATCGGGTAATTTGATATCTGATCCGGAAGGTATCAATGCTGTATTTAAATCATATTATTCTACCTTATATTCATCTGAATCTCCATCAGACTCCCACGATTTGATTTCATTTTTAAGGGATTTAAATGTCATCCCAATAGATACGGCTGCTGCTGCAGATCTTGATGCTCCTTTGGATGTGGAAGAAATTAAACAAGCAATTAAAATGATGCAGTGTAATAAAGAACCTGGGCCTGATGGTTTTCCAGTTGAGTTTTTCAAGAAATTTCAAAGTAAATTGGTCCCTTTACTTTTAAATGTGTATGTGGAATCCTTAGAGAAGGGTTTCCTCCCAGAGACACTAACACAAGCATCCATAATTCTGCTCTTAAAGAAGGATAAAGATCCCAAGTCGTGTAGCTCCTACAGACAGAATGTAGATGCCAAGATCTTGGCCAAAGTGTTGGCTTTTCGCCTGGAAACCATAGTTCCAAAGATCATATCTGAGGAACAAAGAGGTTTCATTAGGGGGAGACAGTTATATTTTAATGTTCGCACTCTTTTAAATGTAATGCACTGCAAACATTCTGCTGTAACACCTGAGGTTGTGATTACATTTGATGCTGAGAAAGCATCTGACCGAGTGGAGTGGAAATATCTTTTTGCTGTGCTTCAAAAATGTGGGTTTAGGAATGAATTTATCTCTTGGATATATCTCTTTTATATGCTTCTCCCCAGGCTAGCATACACACCAATAACGTAAGATCCAGCTATTTTAATCTGAGACGGGGAACAAGGCAGAGGTGTCCACTTTCCCCGCTGTTGTTTGCATTGGCCATTGAACCATTGTCGATTGCTTTGAGGCATTCCGTTATTTCTTCCTAAGCGCTTCTTTAAATCTATCGACCAGATTGTTACCCACTTTATGTGGGGTGGTAAAGTGCCCAGAATTCGTAAATCAGTACTTCAGAGATGTCGGCTTAGTGGTGGGCTAGCTCTTCCCAATTTTATGTTTTACTACTGGTCAGCAAATGTTCATAAATTAACATTTTGGCTCAATCCATCCAGCGCACTGTGGTGCAGATTGGAGGCAAGTTCATGTCTATCTACCTCATTATTGGCATTGCTTACTTCACCCCTATCTTGTAAAGTTACTTCCTTAACACATAGTATCCTTATCCACCCTTCGGATCTGGGGTCAATTCAGGCGACATTTCAAATTTATCTCTGCCTCATCATTAATGCCGTTACAGGACATGTTTCCACCATCTATTACTGACCCTGTTTTTAAGCAATGCTACGGAAAAGGCATTAGATGCTTTCAAGACCTATATAAAGAAGGTACCTTTTGCAATTATCTACAGTTGTCTTCAGAACTGGGGCTGCCTGATTCCCATCTGTTTCGGTTTTTACAGGTTAGACATTGTGCTGGCACTCTGTTTCCTGGCTACCCCTCTTTACCTCCTATGCAAGAATAGGAAGAATTTTTCAAGTTTAACCCTCACCATAAGTCACAAATGTCAAGAATTTATGGTCGGTTATTATCTTTAGATGGGAGTGTTATTGATGAAATTAGAAGAGCCTGGGAGGGGGAGCTTGGAGAGGAGTTTAAAGAGGAATGGTGGGCCGCTGCTTTGGACAGAATACGTTTAGTACAATATGTGCTCGTCTGAGCCTTATAAAATTTAAAGTAATACACAGTTCATTTTTCTAAGGCCCGCCTATCTGTAATATATTCTGCTGTAGAGGACAGATGTGACAGATGTCAATCATCTCAGTGTACTTTAAGTCACATGTTTTTCACTTGTTCTAAACTGCAAAATTACTGGGTTAACTACTTTACAGTGATGTCCAAGGTGCTCAGGGTTGATATTGATGTTTGCCCTGCTATTGCAAATTTTGGGGTTCCACGGGTCTGGTCTCAGTTCAGTTCCAAATAACTGGACATTTTGGCATTTACTTCTTTAATAGCTAGGCGCCGTATTCTGAACCACTGGAAATCTGCCAGGCCTCCTAGTGCACCTCAATGGCTTATCTGAATGACTGTGTGTGTGTGTGTGTGTGTGTGTGTGTGTGTGTGTGTGTGTGTGTGTGTGTGTGTGTGTGTGTGTGTGTGTGTGTGTGTGTGTCTGTGTGTGTGTGTGTGTGTGTGTGTGGGTGTGGGTGTGTCTGTGTGTCTGTGTGTCTAGGTGTCTGTGTGTGTGTATGTACTCAGCATGAATGTCAGAATGCATGACTGTGTTAGGAATGATCATTCCTTTCACTTTTATGCGTCTCATGATGAGAGAAAGCGTTAGCCATGATCTTAGCGCTGTACGAGCTCAGGAAAGCGCTTTTTTCAATCAACTACGACATGGATATGAAAAACACACAAAACGTATTAATACACACTTTTTATGCTCAAAATGTGAATAAGACCAATAAAAAAAAAGTTATTCAACATTTATGCCCGAATGCATGAAAGTGTTGGAAATGATGATTCCTTGCACTTTTATGCTTCGCCTGATGAATAAAGCGTTTGCCGTGTTCTTAGCGCTGTACGAGCTCAGGAAAGCGGTTTTCTCACACTACTAAGGCATGGACATGTAAAACACACAAAATGAGTTCATATGCACTTTCAAAGCTAAAAAATGTGAAAAAGTAACAACAAAGTAGACATGCAACATTCATGCCAGAATCCATGAAAGTATTGGAAATGATCATCCGTTTCACTTTTATGGTTCGCCTGATGAGATAAAGCGTTTGCCGTGTTCTTAGCGCTGTCCGACCTCAGGAAAGCGGTTTTCTCACATAACTAAGGCATGGTCATGTAAAAAACACAAAATGAGTTCATATGCACTTTCAAAGCTAAAGAATGTGAAAAAGATTAACAACAAAGTAGACATGCAACATTCATGCCAGAATCCATGAAAGTATTGGAAATGATCATCAGTTTCAGTTTTATGGTTCGCCTGATGAGATAAAGCGTTTGCCGTGTTCTTAGCGCTGTACGAGCTCAGGAAAGCGGTTTTCTCACACAAATAAGGCATGAACATGTAAAACACACAAAACGTATTAATATGCACTTTTTATGCTCAAAATGTGAAAAAGACCAAGAAAAAAGTAGTTAATCAAAATCTATGTCATAATGCCTGAAAATGTTGGAAATGATCATTCCTTTCACTTTTATGCGTCTCATGCTGAGAGAAAGCGTTTGCCGTGTCCTTAGCGGTGTACGAGCTCAGGAAAGCGGTTTTCTCACACAATTAAAGCATGGACATGTAAAACACACAAAATGAGTTCATATGCACTTTCAAAGCTGAAAATGTGAAAAAGACTAACAAAAAAGTAGATATGCAACATTCATGGCAGAATCCATGAAAATGTTGGAAATGATCATCCCTTTCACTTTTATGCTTCCCCTGATGAGATAAAGCGTTTACCGTGTCCTTAGCGCTGTACGAGCTCAGGAAAGCGGTTTTCTCACACAAATAAGGCATGAACATGTAAAACACACAAAACGTATTAATATGCACTTTTTATGCTCAAAATGTGAAAAAGACCAAGAAAAAAGTAGTTATTCAAAATCTGTCATAATGCCTGAAAATTTTGGAAATGATCATTCCTTTCACTTTTATGCGTCTCATGCTGAGAGAAAGCGTTTGCCGTGTCCTTAGCGCTGTACGAGCTCAGGAAAGCGGTTTTCTCACACAATTAAGGCATGGACATGTAAAACACACAAAATGAGTTCATATGCACTTTCAAAGCTGAAAATGTGAAAAAGACTAACAAAAAAGTAGATATGCAACATTCATGCCAGAATCCATGAAAATGTTGGAAATGATCATCCCTTTCACTTTTATGCTTCGCCTGATGAGATAAAGCGTTTGCCGTGTTCTTAGCGCTGTCCGACCTCAGGAAAGCGGTTTTCTCACATAACTAAGGCATGGGCATGTAAAACACACAAAATGAGTTCATATGCACTTTCAAAGCTAAAGAATGTGAAAAAGATTAACAACAAAGTAGACATGCAACATTCATGCCAGAATCCATGAAAGTATTGGAAATGATCAACAGTTTCAGTTTATGGTTCGCCTGATGAGATAAAGCGTTTGCCGTGTTCTTAACGCTGTACGAGCTCAGGAAAGCGGTTTTCTCACACTACTAATGCATGGACATGTAAAACACACAAAACGTATTAATATGCACTTTTTATGCTCAAAATGTGAAAAAGACCAAGAAAAAAGTAGTTAATCAAAATCTATGTCATAATGCCTGAAAATGTTGGAAAT
>QNUK01001860.1:0-25130 GCA_013621035.1 Clarias magur | reverse complement strand
GTGTGTGTGTGTGTGTGTGTGTGTGTGTGTATATGTGTGTGTGTCTGTGTGTATGTGTGTGTCTGTCGAATGGGTTTGTGTGCAGTATGTTTAATGTATTTTTAATGTTTGTAGTGTTTGTGTGTGTAGAATAGTGTTATAAAATGAATAATTATCATAATAGTTCTTCAATCACCCAAACCTGCTTCATCAATGAGTGCTCCACATGCACATTCAGGTAACGTCCATGTCTGTACATGTCTGTCAGTCACGGTACTATACATTTTCTCCACCAAAAGCGGCCTGCTTAACTTAAACGTCATGAACTGTGTGTGTATGGAGTATTTTTGCTTGTCTGCATGAATTACGTTTGTTTGTTTGTTTTTTGTTTGTTAGAAGTATGTGTGTATTTGTTCTATGTGTTGTGTTTGTTCTAACACGTGTGTTATTACGTGTTGTGCCTGGGTGTGTGTGTGTGTGTGTGTGTGTGTGTGTGTGTGTGTGTGTGTGTGTGTGTGTAATTATTATACTCCTCCAATCTCGCATCAACCCGCATCATCGATGAGTCATTCACGTGTACATTCAGGCTAATGAATTTATTACCGTCGTCGGCAACTACGAGGTTGCTGGCATGGTAATGTCTGCAGTCGGTCGTAGATGGGAGGGGTGTGTGCACTGTAACTCCACAGGTCTTTTGACTGGCAACCTCACAGGCAACTTCACCACAGATTTCTTTTCACGCTGACAGTGTGAAAAAGACTAACAAAAAGGTTGTGATTCAACATGTATGCCAGTATGCATTTCAGTCTTATCCTTGTCGTGGTGAAATAAAGCGTTTGCTGTGTTGTTACATACAAAACGAATTTATATGCAGTTTTTATGATCAAAATGTGTTAAAGATGAATAAAAAAGTTGTTTTTCATCATGTATGCCAGAATGCATGAAAATGTTGGAATGTTTTATGCTCCTCGTGCTGGGATAAAGCTTTTGCTGTGTTCTTAGCGCTGTACGAGCTCAGGAAAGTGGTTTTCTTACACAACTAATGCATGGTCATGTAAAACACAAAATAAATTTATATCAAGTTTTTATGATCAAAATATGTAAAATACTAACAAAAAAGTTGTTATTCATCATGTATGCCAGAATGCATGAATGTGATGGAAATTATCATTCCTTTCAGTTTCATACTCTTCGTGCTGAGATAAAGCGTTTGCTGTGTTCTTAGCGCTGTACGAGCTCAGGAAAGCGGTTTTCTTACACAACTAATGCATGGTCATGTAAAACACAAAATAAATTTATATCAAGTTTTCAGATCAAAATATGATAAAATACTAAAAAAACAGTTGTTATTGTCATGTATGCAGAATGCATGAAATGTTGGAATGTTTTATGCTCCTCGTGCTGGGATAAAAGCGTTTGCTGTGATTCTTAGCGTGTACGAGCTCAGGAAAGCGGTTTTCTTACAACACTAATGCTTGGTATGTAAAAACACAAAATAATTTATATCAGTTTATTATATTATCAAAAATATTTGTAAATATACACAAAAAAGTTGTTATTCTCTGTATGCCAGAATTGCATGAATGTGATGGAAATTATTATTCCTTTCAGTTTTCATATTGCTCCTCGGCTGAGATAAAAGCGTTTGCTGTGTTCTTACGCTGATACGAGCTCAGGAAAGCGGTTTTCTTATACACTAATGCATTGGTCATGTAAAACGACAAATAAATTTTATATCAGTTTTTATGATTCCAAAAAGTTAATACTAACAAAAAAGTTGTTTACTTCATCCATGACTATTGCCAGAATGCATGAATGTGATGGAAATTATCATTCCTTTCAGTTTCATGCTCCTCGTGCTGAGATAAAGCGTTTGCTGTGTTCTTAGCACTGTACGAGCTCAGGAAAGCGGTTTTCTTACACAACTAATGCATGGTCATGTAAAACACAAAATAAATTTATATCAAGTTTTCATGATCAAAATATGTAAAATACTAACAAAACAGTTGTTATTCATCATGTATGCCAGAATGCATGAAAATGTTGGAATGTTTTATGCTCCTCGTGCTGAGATAAAGCTTTTGCTGTGTTCTTAGCGCTGTACGAGCTCAGGAAAGCGTTTTTTTCACACAACTAATGCATGGTCATATAAAACAGACAAAACGAATTTATATCAAGTTTTTATGATCAAAATGTGTTAAAGTTCTACAAAAAAGTTGTTTTTCATCATGTATGCCAGAATGCATGAAAATGTTGGAAATTATCATTCCTTTCACTTTTATGCTCCTCGTGCTGCGATAAAGCGTTTGCTGTGCTCTTAGCGCTGTACGAGCTCAGGAAAGCGGTTTTTTCACACAACTAATGCATGGTCATATAAAACAGACAAAACGAATTTATATGCAGTTTTTATGCTCAAAATGTGTAAAATACTAACAAAAAAGTTGTTATTCATCATGTATCCCAGAATGCATGAATGTGATGGAAATTATCATTCCTTTCAGTTTTACGCTCCTCGTGCTGAGATAAAGCGTTTGCTGTGTTCTTAGCGCTGTACGAGCTCAGGAAAGCGGTTTTCGCACACAACTAATGCATGATCCTGTAAAACACAAGATAAATTCATATCAAGTTTTTATGATCAAAATGTGTTAAAGTTTAACAAAAAAGTTGTTTTTCATCATGTATGCCAGAATGCATGAATGTGATGGAAATTATCATTCCTTTCAGTTTCATGCTCCTCGTGCTGAGATAAAGCGTTTTGCTTGTGTTCTTTAGCGCATGTACGAGCTCAGGAAAGCGGTTTTTCTCACTCAACTAATGCATGGTCATATAACACACAAAACGAATTTATATGCAGTTTTTATGCTAAATGTGTTAAAGATTAACAAAAAAAGTTGTTTTTCATCATGTATGCCAGAATGCATGAAAATGTTGGAAATTATCATTCCTTTCACTTTTATGCTCCTCGTGCTGCGATAAAGCGTTTGCTGTGTTCTTAGCGCTGTACGAGCTCAGGAAAGCGGTTTTCGCACACAACTAATGCATGGTCATGTAAAACACAAAATAAATTTATATGCAGTCTTTATGCTCAAAATGTGAAAAAGACTTTCAAAAAAGGTTGTTATTCAACATTCATGCCAGATTGCATGAAAGTTTTGGAAAGTATATGTCCTTTAAGTTTTATGCTTGTCATTCGCAGATAAAGCGTTTGCTGTGTTCTTAGAGCTGTACGAGCTCAACATACACAACGAGTTCATATGCAATGTTCATGCTCTAAATGTGTAAAGGAATAACAAAAGAAATTGTAATTCAACATGTATGCCAGAATTCTTGAATGTTTTGGAAATGATTTCTTTCGCTTTTCTAATATACAGAAATCTAATTTTCACTTCATGTGAAAGGTCATTTTCACCCTTATGTTTCTACATACAGGTAATAAGGAAGCAATGCTAAAATGATTGACATAAACTTGCTAAATTAATACCTAGCGTAATAGATCACACTCGAACGTCAATTACATTTCTAGTTTTATTTGTCAAATACACAAAACATACAAAACGTGATATTCAGAGAAATGCTTTGACAACGGTGCATAAAAACAGAAAAGAGTATTCAAACAAAGAATATAACTATAATAATAAATTAATAGACTATGAATAAGAAAACGTGCAAATAATTATGAAATAATAAAATAAAAATTATATAAATACAGAAAACAGCTTTTGGTTTATAGTTTATAGAATGAAGTAATGAGGATACCTTCTGTAGGCAATGGGTAGGGACAGAAGAGAGGCAAGCGCATACATGGGAAAATGGTGGAAGATCGAGGTACGCTTCCGCCAATGCAGGTCAGAGGCCTGAGTACTTCTGATGGCGGGTTACCCTAGGAATGATGCGGTGGGAGGTAATGTTTTGGTAGTGGAGAGACATACATCATGAACACATGAGGCTTTAACATGTTGTTTGCTTTATGTGTTCAAAAGCCAGCCTGTTTGAGCCAAGTTCAAGTAGCCGTTTATTTCATTTTAACCATAAATAATTTAGTACACAGTGAAACGAAACAACGTTTCTCTAGGACCAATGTCCTACATACAGCATTACCATCATGAATGAACAAACACTAGATGAATAAACAATCTAAATAGCTGCTTAGCTGTGACAAGACAGATTGACATTTTTAAGTTAACAGAAAACTATGTTCTATCCCCCGAAAAAAGCGACAACATGAAGTGCTCATTCAAATGTGCAAACAAGAGTTAGAACGTCACAACATGACACATTTCATTACTTTGTGCTAATGACATAATGAGTTGAGGTAGTGGGAAGAGAAACAGTAACCAGGACACATTCGTTTGAAGTAGCAGCAAAGCTCAAATAGTTTTGTGCATTCAACAAGTAAGAAGGTATAAGAAGGTGGTGTATCGACATATGCTTCCCCCCAATGCAGGTCGGAGCCCTGAGTACTACTGATGAATCTACGGTGTGAGGAATGTAGGAATGATGCGGTATAAGGTAAATATATGCGGTATAAATGTTTCTGTTGTCGAGAGACATAGCTGATTGGATCCAAAAGCGAGGCTGCTTGAGCCAGGTTCAAGTAGGCTTTTATTTTCATTTTAACCATATAACCATATTAAGTACACAGTGAAACAAAATAAAGTTCCTTCAGGACCATGGTCCCACATAAAACATAAATTAAAATTATGAAAGAAAAAAAGAAAACTAACTAGCTAACTAAGCAACCTATTTATCTGCCTAGCTGTGACAAGACAGATTGACATTTTTAACTTTGTTCAGTTTATGTGTTCAGTCTCTATGGGCAATTTGTTAGATGGGCAATTTGTTAGATGGTTGTTGTGTTTGTGCGAGTATGAATAAGAAAACGTGCAAACAAGTATGAAGTAAGAACAAAGTACTTCTCATGGCGGGTCAGCCTAGGTATGATAGGTGTGAGGTAAGTTTTCAGTAGTGACTGGATCCCAGCATCATGCAATACAAATGAACATCATGAATGAACAAAAACTAACTAGCTAACTATGCAACCTAATTAGCTGCCTAGCTGTGACAAGACAGATTGACATTTATAAGTTAACAGAAAACTAAGTTCTATACAAAAAAATAAGAGATAACGTAAAGGTTTCGTTCAAATATGCAAACAACGCGACAACATGACACATTTCATTACTGTGTGCTGATGACATAATGAGTTGAGGTAGTGGGAGCAGAAACAGTAACCAGGACAGATTCCTTTGAAGTAGCAGCAAAGATCAAATAGTTTTGTGCATATAAAAAGAAATGGATATTGTGCAAAAGCTGGGTCTTCCTCAGCCTTCTCAGGAAGAGGAGACGTTTTTAATACTATCGTTTGCTGTTGAGGGATCGAGTGAGGTTCTCCTCCAGGTGGCCAACCAGGAATTTGGTGCTGTTGATGATCTCCACACAGGAGCAGTGATGTTCATCAGAGAGTTGCCGCTTTGTGTCCTCCTGAAGTCAACAACAATGTTCTTTGTTTTAGCAAAATTCAGCGACAGGTTGTTGTGCCTACAGCAGACCTTTAGCCTCTGCACTTCCTCTCTTTGTGCTGACTCTTGGTTCTTGCTGATGAGACACACAGTTTCTCCCGAACGTCATGATGTTCTGCATGTCGAAGTGAGGGTAGAAGCTGTTCAGTGCATCTGAAATGGAGCCGTCACTGTAACAGGCGGGTGACGATGAGTTCCTTTGGTGATGTCCTTTTGTTGGTGATTGCTGATGAAGCCCTGCTATATGTTACCACTATCGCTGAACTGGTTGATAATTCTCTGGGCATGTGAGCGCTTTCAATCTCTATGGCCAAGGAACGTTTGGCCCTTGCTGCTCTGATGGCTTGGGTCTTCACAAGTCCACACACCTCCGCAGTAAATCTATTGAAGTTTCTGGTTGGTTGTGTGATGATGTTCTTGAAGAAGGTGACAACAGCACTTGTTGAAGTAGCTGGTCGCTGATGATGTTTACTCCTCCAAGTCAGTGAAGTCGCCGTAAGTTGCAGCCTTCCTAAATGGTGTTCTCAAAACAAAAGTGCAGGCTTCTATTGGCCAGGTTTTCACCTGCTTCAGCACCAGGTGTCCCTTAATCATCAACTGTAAACACTAGTCAGCTGATCATGAACATGAAGATAACTAGGCCTTTCACATCTAGGCAGACAAGACTGGTGTCACAGATTTACCGTGCTAGGCTACAGTAGGTAATTCCAGGAACTGGCTGGTCAGCTTATCGCTGCTGTTTGCTGCGACCTTTGCGAAGAGCCACAAAGAATGAAAATCACCCAGGAATGAAAAGCACACATAAAAGGCAGAAGGGCAGTATGATGTGCTAGGTGGTGAGCGTTCCATACAAGCCCACAGTACGTTTTTTGAAAGAATGGGTTTCTCATGACATTTTGTCAAGCAGTTAGGGTCATAGGGTCTGAGCTATCTGAACCACCCACAACCAAGTTTCAACCATAGTTTCACAAACAGGTGGATTTATTCTCAGGTATTCTCAAAGAGGTAGGGCCAAAAACTTACAGCCACAGCCCAACAAAGAACCTAGGATGATTAATTTGCCCCAATTTGTCCACCATCTACTAATGTTATCAGAGCAAGAGCCTAAGGCCCAGAGCCTCACACAGCACAATTGGTCTGAAAGTTCTCCAATTCAACTTCCTATTCAAGGTGGACTCTTGGTGAAGTACATCGGCCCATATAAGACACAACTAGCATTCATTTTGGTTGCTTACCACCGGTCATTCTCTGGTCAATGAAGATCAACCCTACCTCAAGCTTGCTCAAGCCAGTCATGTGCAGCACCTATGGAGGGAACATTGAACACTCGTGGGTCTCAGGCTAGCACATACCATACAACGATCTACAAGTCCAACAAGAAGCTCTCTCAGAAGATGAAAGCCTAGAAGTTGGCCCTGCAGCCTTTTAATATAAAAAGAAGAAATATATTGATGAGCGGGCCCAAGCACCTGTGCCATAGGCATCCGGGCGCACAAAACAACCTGTGTGACTTTTGAGCACGCTGAGCCCCCTTAAACCCCATGGACAATGATGTCACTAAACATGGCATAAGTTTCAGACATCGTCGATGTTGGACGTCTCTTTCTATGTGTCATTGCTAGTGATTGCTTGGTAACGACTGTAATGTCGTATGTGCCTGGGCCGGTCATCATTGGTGTGGAGAGTGTGGAGTGGAGAGGATGTGTACTGTGTGTATGGCGTGTGTGTAGAATGTGTACTGTATGTGCAGGATAAGAATTTGATGTGTGTCTGTGTTTGTTTATAGTGTGTGTGTTTGTGTGTGTAAGTAGATGTGTATGTGTAATATGTGTGGTATGTGTATGTGTGTGTCATGTGTGTCTGTGTCGTCTGTTTGTGAAGTGTGTGTGTTTGTGTGGGTGTGTTTATGTGTATGTGTGTAGTGTGTATACAGTGTAATTTGTGGAATTCATGTCTGTAGACTGTGTGTTTTTGTAGGTATTTGTGTGAGTGTTAGTCCTTGTGTATGATCTTTTGTGAGTATTTAGGATGTGTAGTGTGTGTGTGTGTGTCTGTGTGTGTGTGTGTGTGTGTGTGTGTGTGTGTGTGTGTGTGTGTGTGTGTGTGTGTGTGTGTGTGTGTGTGTGCGTGTGTGTGTGTGTGTACTATCCACGTACTATACGGTCTGCTTGTCTACAGAGGAGCTCTCTGAAGTTGAAGGCCAAGAAGTTGGCTTTTTAAAATTAAAAGAATAAATATAATTACAAGCAGCGATGAGCGGCACCAAACAACTGTGCCATCGCCACTTGGTCACACCTTACAATCTCTTTGATTTTTTATCACGCTACGTCCTTTTAAACAAGTATGACATAAGTGTAAGGCATTGTCATGGCTGGACGTGTCTTTCTAGTTATGCATTGTTAGTTGTCACTCAGTGTCAGATGGGTTTCATGGTAACTGAAATATCGCTGGTGCTTGAGCGGGTCATAATTTGTGTAGGATTCTAGGAAGTGTGTAGATGTTGGTAGACAAACCCAAGATGTGTGTGAGACGTCTATGTGCCAGTGGTTCCGATTTGTTGTGTTTATTAACGATGTGGACTGTGTGTGTGTTATGTGTAATGGTTGTGTGTATGTTTAGTATATGTGAGTGTAGGATGTAAATGTGTAGTATGTGTATGTCTAGTGTTTATGGCTTTGGTAATTGCGTAGTATGTTTGTGTGTGTGTATGTGTGTGTGTGTGTGTGTGTGTGTGTGTGTGTGTGTGTGTGTGTGTGTGTGTGTGTGTGTGTGTGTGTGTGTGTGTGTGTGTGTGTGTGTGTGTGTGTGTGTGGATGCATGATTCTGTGTGTTCAGGATGTGATTGAATTCCTGTGTCTGCCCGTCTCAGCCTATCACTTCTTTATGTTTCAAACTTTGCTAGGAACCCTTCTGGGTCAAAGATTAAAGACACACAGAGACAACTGAAGAGCTCTATGATGTGCTGTGTGCTGAGCGTTCCATAATAGGCAGCAGAGCAGTACGTTTGTGGAAATGGCATACTCCTGGCATTTTTTTGAGGAGACAGTGTCATAAGCTTTAAGTTATCTAAAACATCCACAAACCCCTTCCCCAGTCTTTCACAAACAGGTGGCCTTATATGAGGTATTCTCTAATAGTTAGGGCCAAAAACTTAAACACCCCCCAAAAAGAAACTGGGATTGCGTGATCAATCTGGTCCCTGCAGCCAATTTGGATACCCATGCTGCCAGAGCAAGCCCCCAAGACTCAGAGCATCATCCAGAACAATGGGGCCATTGAAGATACAACAAAGATTGAATTTTGCTTGCATAGAGCTATCACTCCTCGCCAGTCGATGTCGATAAACACCTCCTGAAGCTTGCTTAAGCCAGTCTTGTGCAGTACTTCGATGGGTCCATCAACAGCAACATCATTATGCGGACCCCGTATACACGATCAGGGGTGGAACATGGGTCCGAGACAGGCACATAATATTCCCTGGTATGGCTGTATATGTGTATATGCCGTTGCGACTTGTTTCGAACCTCAAATCCTGTGTGCCTTTTCATCATGCTAAGACCTCTTAAACAAATATGACATCAGTTTAAGGCATCGATATTCCTGGATGTCTCTTTCTGGTGCGCCATTGCTAGCTCTCTCAATGTCGGCTGAGTTTTGTCGTCACTCTAATGTGTGTGTGTCTGTGTCTGTGTGTGTGTGTGTGTCTGTGTCTGTGTGTGTGTGTCTGTGTGTGTGTGTGAGTGTGTCTTTGTGTGTTTGAGTGTGTATGTATGTGTGTGTATGTGCCGTATGGGTTTGTGTGAAGTATGTTTAATGTTTGTAGTGTTTGTGTGTGTAGAATAGTGCTATAAAATGAATAATTATCAATTATCAACTTCTTCAATCACTCAAACCCGCTTCATCAATGAGTGCTCCACATACACATCCAGGCAACGTACATGTCTGTACATGTTTGGCAGTCACGATACTATACTTCTCATTTTCTCCACCAAAAGCGGCCTGCTTAACTTAAACGTCTTGAACATCTCGTTGAACTGTGTCTGTGTGTGTGTGTGTGTGTGTGTGTGTGTGTGTGTGTGTGTGTGTGTGTGTGTGTGTGTGTGTGTGTGTGTGTGTATATATGTGTGTGTGTCTGTGTGTATGTGTGTGTCTGTCGAATGGGTTTGTGTGCAGTATGTTTAATGTATTTTTAATGTTTGTAGTGTTTGTGTGTGTAGAATAGTGTTATAAAATGAATAATTATCATAATAGTTCTTCAATCACCCAAACCTGCTTCATCAATGAGTGCTCCACATGCACATTCAGGTAACGTCCATGTCTGTACATGTCTGTCAGTCACGATACTATACATTTTCTCCACCAAAAGCGGCCTGCTTAACTTAAACGTCATGAACTGTGTGTGTATGGAGTATTTTTGCTTGTATGCATGAATTACGTTTGTTTGTTTGTTTTTTGTTTGTTAGAAGTATGTGTGTATTTGTTCTATGTGTTGTGTTTGTTCTAACACGTGTGTTATTACGTGTTGTGGATGTGAGGTATGTGTGCGTATGTAGATTGTTTGTGTGTGCCTGCGTGTGTGTGTGTGTGTGTGTGTGTTTGTGTAATTATTATACTCCTCCAATCTCGCATCAACCCGCATCATCGATGAGTCATTCACGTGTACAGTCAGGCTAGTGAATTTATTACCGTCGTCGGCAACTACGAGGTTGCTGGCATGGTAATGTCTGCAGTCGGTCGTAGATGGGAGGGGTGTGTGCACTGTAACTCCACAGGTCTTTTGACTGGCAACCTCACAGTCAACTTCACCACAGATTTCTTTTCACGCTGACAGTGTGAAAAAGACTAACAAAAAGGTTGTGATTCAACATGTATGCCAGTATGCATTTCAGTCTTATCCTTGTCATGGTGAAATAAACCGTTTGCTGTGTTGTTATTAGCGTTGTACGATCTTAGGAAAGTTGTTTTCTCACACAACTAATGCATGGTCAAATAAAACATACAATACGAATTTATATGCAGTTTTTATGATCAAAATGCGTTAAAGATGAATAAAAAAGTTGTTTTTCATCATGTATGCCAGAATGCATGAAAATGTTGGAATGTTTTATGCTCCTCGTGCTGGGATAAAGCTTTTGCTGTGTTCTTAGCGCTGTACGAGCTCAGGAAAGCGGTTTTCTTACACAACTAATGCATGGTCATGTAAAACACAAAATAAATTTATATCAAGTTTTTATGATCAAAATATGTAAAATACTAACAAAAAAGTTGTTATTCATCATGTATGCCAGAATGCATGAATGTGATGGAAATTATCATTCCTTTCAGTTTCATGCTCCTCGTGCTGAGATAAAGCGTTTGCTGTGTTCTTAGCGCTGTACGAGCTCAGGAAAGCGGTTTTCTTACACAACTAATGCATGGTCATGTAAAACACAAAATAAATTTATATCAAGTTTTCATGATCAAAATATGTAAAATACTAACAAAACAGTTGTTATTCATCATGTATGCCAGAATGCATGAAAATGTTGGAATGTTTTATGCTCCTCGTGCTGGGATAAAGCTTTTGCTGTGTTCTTAGCGCTGTACGAGCTCAGGAAAGCGGTTTTCTTACACAACTAATGCATGGTCATGTAAAACACAAAATAAATTTATATCAAGTTTTTATGATCAAAATATGTAAAATACTAACAAAAAAGTTGTTATTCATCATGTATGCCAGAATGCATGAATGTGATGGAAATTATCATTCCTTTCAGTTTCATGCTCCTCGTGCTGAGATAAAGCGTTTGCTGTGTTCTTAGCGCTGTACGAGCTCAGGAAACCGGTTTTCTTACACAACTAATGCATGGTCATGTAAAACACAAAATAAATTTATATCAAGTTTTCATGATCAAAATATGTAAAATACTAACAAAACAGTTGTTATTCATCATGTATGCCAGAATGCATGAAAATGTTGGAATGTTTTATGCTCCTCGTGCTGGGATAAAGCTTTTGCTGTGTTCTTAGCGCTGTACGAGCTCAGGAAAGCGGTTTTTTCACACAACTAATGCATGGTCATATAAAACAGACAAAACGAATTTATATCAAGTTTTTATGCTCAAAATGTGTTAAAGTTCTACAAAAAAGTTGTTTTTCATCATGTATGCCAGAATGCATGAAAATGTTGGAAATTATCATTCCTTTCTCTTTTATGCTCCTCGTGCTGCGATAAAGCGTTTGCTGTGCTCTTAGCGCTGTACGAGCTCAGGAAAGCGGTTTTTTCACACAACTAATGCATGGTCATATAAAACACACAAAACGAATTTATATGCAGTTTTTATGCTCAAAATGTGTAAAATACTAACAAAAAAGTTGTTATTCATCATGTATCTCAGAATGCATGAATGTGTTGGAAATTATCATTCCTTTCACTTTTATGCTCCTCGTGCTGCGATAAAGCGTTTGCTGTGTTCTTAGCGCTGTACGAGCTCAGGAAAGCGGTTTTCGCACACAACTAATGCATGATCATGTAAAACACAAGATAAATTTATATCAAGTTTTTATGATCAAAATGTGTTAAAGTTTAACAAAAAAGTTGTTTTTCATCATGTATGCCAGAATGCATGAAAATGTTGGAAATTATCATTCCTTTCACTTTTATGCTCCTCGTGCTGCGATAAAGCGTTTGCTGTGTTCTTAGCGCTGTACGACCTCAGGAAAGCGGTTTATTCACACAACTAATGCATGGTCATATAAAACATACAAAACGAATTTATATGCAATTTTTATGCTCAAAATGTGTAAAATACTAACAAAAAAGTTGTTATTCATCATGTATTTCAGAATGCACGAATGTGATGGAAATTATCATTCCTTTCAGTTTTATGCTCCTCGTGCTGAAATAAAGCGTTTGCTGTGTTTTTAGCGCTGTACAAGCTCAGGAAAGTGGGTTTCGCACACAACTAATAAATGGTCATATAAAACACAAAATAAATTTATATGCAGTCTTTATGCTCAAAATGTAAAAAAGACTTACAAAAAAGGTTGTTATTCAACATTCATGCCAGATTGCATGAAAGTTTTGGAAAGTATATGTCCTTTAAGTTTTATGCTTGTCATTCGCAGATAAAGCGTTTGCTGTGTTCTTAGAGCTGTACGAGCTCAACATACACAACGAGTTCATATGCAATGTTCATGCTCTAAATGTGTAAAGGAATAACAAAAGAAATTGTAATTCAACATGTATGCCAGAATTCTTGAATGTTTTGGAAATGATTTCTTTCGCTTTTCTAATATACAGAAATCTAATTTTCACTTCATGTGAAAGGTCATTTTCACCCTTATGTTTCTACATACAGGTAATAAGGAAGCAATGCTAAAATGATTGACATAAACTTGCTAAATTAATACCTAGCGTAATCGATCACACTCGAACGTCAATTACATTTCTAGTTTTATTTGTCAAATACACAAAACATACAAAACATGATATTCAGAGAAATGCTTTGACAACGGTGCATAAAAACAGAAAAGAGTATAAGCAAAGACTATAACTATAATAATAAATTAATAGACTATGAATAAGAAAACGTGCAAATAATTATGAAATAATAAAATAAAAATTATATAAATACAGAAAACAGCTTTTGGTTTATAGTTTATAGAATGAAGTAATGAGGATACCTTCTGTAAGCAATGGGTAGGGACAGAAGAGAGGCAGCACATACATGGGAAAATGGTGGAAGATCGAGGTACGCTTCCGCCAATGCAGGTCAGAGGCCTGAGTACTTCTGATGGCGGGTTACCCTAGGAATGATGCGGTTGGAGGTAATGTTTTGGTAGTGGAGAGACATACATCATGAACACATGAGGCTTTAACATGTTGTTTGCTTTATGTGTTCAAAAGCCAGCCTGTTTGAGCCAAGTTCAAGTAGCCGTTTATTTCATTTTAACCATAAATAATTTAGTACACAGTGAAACGAAACAACGTTTCTCTAGGACCAATGTCCTACATACAGCATTACCATCATGAATGAACAAACACTAGATGAATAAACAATCTAAATAGCTGCTTAGCTGTGACAAGACAGATTGACATTTTTAAGTTAACAGAAAACTATGTTCTATCCCCCGAAAAAAGCGACAACATGAAGTGCTCATTCAAATGTGCAAACAAGAGTTAGAACGTCACAACATGACACATTTCATTACTTTGTGCTAATGACATAATGAGTTGAGGTAGTGAGAAGAGAAACAGTAACCAGGACACATTCGTTTGAAGTAGCAGCAAAGCTCAAATAGTTTTGTGCATTCAACAAGTAAGAAGGTATAAGAAGGTGGTGTATCGACATATGCTTCCCCCCAATGCAGGTCGGAGCCCTGAGTACTACTGATGAATCGAGCTCAGGAAAGCGGTTTTCGCACGGTGTGAGGAATGTAGGAATGATGCGGTATAAGGTAAATATATGCGGTATAAATGTTTCTGTTGTCGAGAGACATAGCTGATTGGATCCAAAAGCGAGGCTGCTTGAGCCAGGTTCAAGTAGGCTTTTATTTTCATTTTAACCATATAACCATATTAAGTACACAGTGAAACAAAATAAAGTTCCTTCAGGACCATGGTCCCACATAAAACATAAATTAAAATTATGAAAGAAAAAAAGAAAACTAACTAGCTAACTAAGCAACCTATTTATCTGCCTAGCTGTGACAAGACAGATTGACATTTTTAACTTTGTTCAGTTTATGTGTTCAGTCTCTATGGGCAATTTGTTAGATGGGCAATTTGTTAGATGGTTGTTGTGTTTGTGCGAGTATGAATAAGAAAACGTGCAAACAAGTATGAAGTAAGAACAAAGTACTTCTCATGGCGGGTCAGCCTAGGTATGATAGGTGTGAGGTAAGTTTTCAGTAGTGACTGGATCCCAGCATCATGCAATACAAATGAACATCATGAATGAACAAAAACTAACTAGCTAACTATGCAACCTAATTAGCTGCCTAGCTGTGACAAGACAGATTGACATTTATAAGTTAACAGAAAACTAAGTTCTATACAAAAAAATAAGAGATAACGTAAAGGTTTCGTTCAAATATGCAAACAACGCGACAACATGACACATTTCATTACTGTGTGCTGATGACAATGAGTTGAGGTAGTGGGAGGAGAAACAGTAACCAGGACAGATTCCTTTGAAGTAGCAGCAAAGATCAAATAGTTTTGTGCATATAAAAAGAAATGGATATTGTGCAAAAGCTGGGTCTTCCTCAGCCTTCTCAGGAAGAGGAGACGTTTTTAATACTATCGTTTGCTGTTGAGGGACCGAGTGAGGTTCTCCTCCAGGTGGCCAACCAGGAATTTGGTGCTGTTGATGATCTCCACACAGGAGCAGTGATGTTCATCAGAGTTGCCGCTTTGTGTCCTCCTGAAGTCAACAACAATGCTCTTTGTTTTAGCAAAATTCAGCGACAGGTTGTTGTGACTACAGCAGACTGTTAGCCTCTGCACTTCCTCTCTTTGTGCTGACTCTTGGTTCTTGCTGATGAGACACACAGTTTCTCCCGAACGTCATGATGTTCTGCATGTCGAAGTGAGGGTAGAAGCTGTTCAGTGCATCTGAAATGGAGCCGTCACTGTAACAGGCGGGTGACGATGAGTTCCTTTGGTGATGTCCTTTTGTTGGTGATTGCTGATGAAGCCCTGCTATATGTTACCACTATCGCTGAACTGGTTGATAATTCTCTGGGCATGTGAGCGCTTTCAATCTCTATGGCCAAGGAACGTTTGGCCCTTGCTGCTCTGATGGCTTGGGTCTTCACAAGTCCACACACCTCCGCAGTAAATCTATTGAAGTTTCTGGTTGGTTGTGTGATGATGTTCTTGAAGAAGGTGACAACAGCACTTGTTGAAGTAGCTGGTCGCTGATGATGTTTACTCCTCCAAGTCAGTGAAGTCGCCGTAAGTTGCAGCCTTCCTAAATGGTGTTCTCAAAACAAAAGTGCAGGCTTCTATTGGCCAGGTTTTCACCTGCTTCAGCACCAGGTGTCCCTTAATCATCAACTGTAAACACTAGTCAGCTGATCATGAACATGAAGATAACTAGGCCTTTCACATCTAGGCAGACAAGACTGGTGTCCCAGATTTACCGTGCTAGGCTACAGTAGGTAATTCCTGGAACTGGCTGCGTCAGCTTATCGCTGCTGTTTGCTGCGACCTTTGCGAAGAGCACAAAGAATGAAAATCACCCAGGAATGAAAAGCACACATAAAAGGCAGAAGGGCAGTATGATGTGCTATAGGTGGTGAGCGTTCCATACAAGCCCACAGTACGTTTTTGGGAAGAATGGGTTTCTCATGACATTTTGTCAAGCAGTTAGGGTCATAGGGTCTGAGCTATCTGAACCACCCACAACCAAGTTTCAACCATAGTTTCACAACCAGGTGGATTTATTCTCAGGTATTCTCAAAGAGGTAGGGCCAAAAACTTACAGCCACAGCCCAACAAAGAACCTAGGATGATTAATTTGCCCCAATTTGTCCACCATCTACTAATGTTATCAGAGCAAGAGCCTAAGGCCCAGAGCCTCACACAGCACAATTGGTCTGAAAGTTCTCCAATTCAACTTCCTATTCAAGGTGGACTCTTGGTGAAGTACATCGGCCCATATAAGACACAACTAGCATTCATTTTGGTTGCTTACCACCGGTCATTCTCTGGTCAATGAAGATCAACCCTACCTCAAGCTTGCTCAAGCCAGTCATGTGCAGCACCTATGGAGGGAACATTGAACACTCGTGGGTCTCAGGCTAGCACATACCATACAACGATCTACAAGTCCAACAAGAAGCTCTCTCAGAAGATGAAAGCCTAGAAGTTGGCCCTGCAGCCTTTTAATATAAAAAGAAGAAATATATTGATGAGCGGGCCCAAGCACCTGTGCCATAGGCATCCGGGCGCACAAAACAACCTGTGTGACTTTTGAGCACGCTGAGCCCCCTTAAACCCCATGGACAATGATGTCACTAAACATGGCATAAGTTTCAGACATCGTCGATGTTGGACGTCTCTTTCTATGTGTCATTGCTAGTGATTGCTTGGTAACGACTGTAATGTCGTATGTGCCTGGGCCGGTCATCATTGGTGTGGAGAGTGTGGAGTGGAGAGGATGTGTACTGTGTGTATGGCGTGTGTGTAGAATGTGTACTGTATGTGCAGGATAAGAATTTGATGTGTGTCTGTGTTTGTTTATAGTGTGTGTGTTTGTGTGTGTAAGTAGATGTGTATGTGTAATATGTGTGGTATGTGTATGTGTGTGTCATGTGTGTCTGTGTTGTCTGTTTGTGAAGTGTGTGTGTTTGTGTGGGTGTGTTTATGTGTATGTGTGTAGTGTGTATACAGTGTAATTTGTGGAATTCATGTCTGTAGACTGTGTGTTTTTGTAGGTATTTGTGTGAGTGTTAGTCCTTGTGTATGATCTTTTGTGAGTATTTAGGATGTATAGTGTGTGTGTGTGTGTGTGTGTGTGTGTGTGTGTGTGTGTGTGTGTGTGTGTGTACTATCCACGTACTATACGGTCTGCTTGTCTACAGAGGAGCTCTCTGAAGTTGAAGGCCAAGAAGTTGGCTTTTTAAAATTAAAAGAATAAATATAATTACAAGCAGCGATGAGCGGCACCAAACAACTGTGCCATCGCCACTTGGTCACACCTTACAATCTCTTTGATTTTTTATCACGCTATGTCCTTTTTAAACAAGTATGACATAAGTGTAAGGCATTGTCATGGCTGGACGTGTCTTTCTAGTTATGCATTGTTAGTTGTCACTCAGTGTCAGATGGGTTTCATGGTAACTGAAATATCGCTGGTGCTTGAGCGGGTCATAATTTGTGTAGGATTCTAGGAAGTGTGTAGATGTTGGTAGACAAACCCAAGATGTGTGTGAGACGTCTATGTGCCAGTGGTTCCGATTTGTTGTGTTTATTAACGATGTGGACTGTGTGTGTGTTATGTGTAATGGTTGTGTGTATGTTTAGTATATGTGAGTGTAGGATGTAAATGTGTAGTATGTGTATGTCTAGTGTTTATAGCTTTGGTAATTGCGTAGTATGTTTGTGTGTGTGTGTGTGTGTGTGTGTGTGTGTGTGTGTGTGTGTGTGTGTGTGTGTGTGTGTGTGTGTGTGTGTGTGTGTGTGTGTGTGTGTGTGTGGATGCATGATTCTGTGTGTTCAGGATGTGATTGAATTCCTGTGTCTGCCCGTCTCAGCCTATCACTTCTTTCTGTTTCAAACTTTGCTAGGAACCCTTCTGGGTCAAAAATTAAAGACACACAGAGACAACCGAAGAGCTCTATGATGTGCTGTGTGGTGAGCGTTCCTTAATAGGCAGCAGAGCAGTACGTTTGTGGAAATAGCATACTCGTGGCATTTTGTTGAGGAGACAGTGTTAGTTATCTAAAACATCCACAAACCCCTTCCCCAGTCTTTCACAAACAGGTGGCCTTCCTTATATGAGGTATTCTATAATAGTTAGGGCCAAAAACTTAAACACCCCCCAAAAAGAAACTGGGATTGCGTGATCAATCTGGTCCCTGCAGCCAATTTGGATACCCATGCTGCCAGAGCAAGCCCCCAAGACTCAGAGCATCATCCAGAACAATGGGGTCATTGAAGATACAACAAAGATTGAATTTTGCTTGCATAGAGCTATCACTCCTCGCCAGTCGATGTCGATAAACACCTCCTGAAGCTTGCTTAAGCCACTCTTGTGCAGTACTTCGATGGGTCCATCAACAGCAACATCATTATGCGGACCCCGTATACACGATCAGGGGTGGAACATGGGTCCGAGACAGGCACATAATATTCCCTGGTATGGCTGTATATGTGTATATGCCGTTGCGACTTGTTTCGAACCTCAAATCCTGTGTGCCTTTTCATCATGCTAAGACCTCTTAAACAAATATGACATCAGTTTAAGGCATCGATATTCCTGGATGTCTCTTTCTGGTGCGCCATTGCTAGCTCTCTCAATGTCGGCTGAGTTTTGTCGTCCCTCTAATGTGTGTGTGTCTGTGTCTGTGTGTGTGTGTGTGTCTGTGTCTGTGTGTGTGTGTCTGTGTGTGTGTGTGAGTGTGTCTTTGTGTGTTTGAGTGTGTATGTATGTGTGTGTATGTGCCGTATGGGTTTGTGTGAAGTATGTTTAATGTTTGTAGTGTTTGTGTGTGTAGAATAGTGCTATAAAATGAATAATTATCAATTATCAACTTCTTCAATCACTCAAACCCGCTTCATCAATGAGTGCTCCACATACACATCCAGGCAACTTACATGTCTGTACATGTTTGGCAGTCACGATACTATACTTCTCATTTTCTCCACCAAAAGCGGCCTGCTTAACTTAAACGTCTTGAACATCTCGTTGAACTGTGTGTGTGTGTGTGTGTGTGTGTGTGTGTGTGTGTGTGTGTGTGTGTGTGTGTGTGTGTGTGTATATGTGTGTGTGTCTGTGTGTATGTGTGTGTCTGTCGAATGGGTTTGTGTGCAGTATGTTTAATGTATTTTTAATGTTTGTAGTGTTTGTGTGTGTAGAATAGTGTTATAAAATGAATAATTATCATAATAGTTCTTCAATCACCCAAACCTGCTTCATCAATGAGTGCTCCACATGCACATTCAGGTAACGTCCATGTCTGTACATGTCTGTCAGTCACGGTACTATACATTTTCTCCACCAAAAGCGGCCTGCTTAACTTAAACGTCATGAACTGTGTGTGTAGGGAGTATTTTTGCTTGTATGCATGAATTACGTTTGTTTGTTTGTTTGTTTTTTGTTCGTTAGAAGTATGTGTGTATTTGTTCTATGTGTTGTGTTTGTTCTAACACGTGTGTTATTACGTGTTGTGCCTGGGTGTGTGTGTGTGTGTGTGTGTGTGTGTGTGTGTGTGTGTGTGTGTGTGTGTGTGTGTGTGTGTGTGTGTGTGTAATTATTATACTCCTCCAATCTCGCATCAACCCGCATCATCGATGAGTCATTCACGTGTACATTCAGGCTAGTGAATTTATTACCGTCGTCGGCAACTACGAGGTTGCTGGCATGGTAATGTCTGCAGTCGGTCGTAGATGGGAGGGGTGTGTGCACTGTAACTCCACAGGTCTCTTGACTGGCAACCTCACAGTCAACTTCACCACAGATTTCTTTTCACGCTGACAGTGTGAAAAAGACTAACAAAAAGGTTGTGATTCAACATGTATGCCAGTATGCATTTCAGTCTTATCCTTGTCATGGTGAAATAAACCGTTTGCTGTGTTGTTATTAGCGTTGTACGATCTTAGGAAAGTTGTTTTCTCACACAACTAATGCATGGTCAAATAAAACATACAATACGAAATTATATGCAGTTTTTATGATCAAAATGTGTTAAAGATGAATAAAAAAGTTGTTTTTCATCATGTATGCCAGAATGCATGAAAATGTTGGAATGTTTTATGCTCCTCGTGCTGGGATAAAGCTTTTGCTGTGTTCTTAGCGCTGTACGAGCTCAGTAAAGCGGTTTTCTTACACAACTAATGCATGGTCATGTAAAACACAAAATAAATTTATATCAAGTTTTTATGATCAAAATATGTAAAATACTAACAAAAAAGTTGTTATTCATCATGTATGCCAGAATGCATGAATGTGATGGAAATTATCATTCCTTTCAGTTTCATGCTCCTCGTGCTGAGATAAAGCGTTTGCTGTGTTCTTAGCGCTGTACGAGCTCAGGAAAGTGGTTTTTTCACACAACTAATGCATGGTCATATAAAACAGACAAAACGAATTTATATCAAGTTTTTATGATCAAAATGTGTTAAAGTTTTACAAAAAAGTTGTTTTTCATCATGTATGCCAGAATGCATGAATGTGATGGAAATTATCATTCCTTTCAGTTTCATGCTCCTCGTGCTAAGATAAAGCGTTTGCTGTGTTCTTAGCGCTGTACGAGCTCAGGAAAGCGGTTTTCTTACACAACTAATGCATGGTCATGTAAAACACAAAATAAATTTATATCAAGTTTTTATGATCAAAATATGTAAAATACTAACAAAAAAGTTGTTATTCATCATGTATGCCAGAATGCATGAAAATGTTGGAAATTATCATTCCTTTCACTTTTATGCTCCTCGTCCTGCGATAAAGCGTTTGCTGTGTTCTTAGCGCTGTACGAGCTCAGGAAAGCGGTTTTCTTACACAAATAATGCATGGTCATGTAAAACACAAAATAAATTTATATCAAGTTTTTATGATTAAAATATGTAAAATACTAACAAAAAAGTTGTTATTCATCATGTATGCCAGAATGCATGAATGTGATGGAAATTATCATTCCTTTCAGTTTTATGCTCCTCGTGCTGCGATAAAGCGTTTGCTGTGTTCTTAGCGCTGTACGAGCTCAGGAAAGCGGTTTTTTCACACAACTAATGCATGGTCATATAAAACAGACAAAACGAATTTATATGCAGTTTTTATGCTCAAAATGTGTAAAATACTAACAAAAAAGTTGTTATTCATCATGTATCTCAGAATGCATGAATGTGATGGAAATTATCATTCCTTTCAGTTTTACGCTCCTCGTGCTGAGATAAAGCCTTTGCTGTGTTCTTAGCGCTGTACGAGCTCAGGAAAGCGGTTTTCGCACACAACTAATGCATGATCCTGTAAAACACAAGATAAATTCATATCAAGTTTTTATGATCAAAATGTGTTAAAGTTTAACAAAAAAGTTGTTTTTCATCATGTATGCCAGAATGCATGAAAATGTTGGAAATTATCATTCCTTTCACTTTTATGCTCCTCGTGCTGGGATAAAGCTTTTGCTGTGTTCTTAGCGCTGTACGAGCTCAGGAAAGCGGTTTTCTTACACAACTAATGCATGGTCATGTAAAACACAAAATAAATCTATATCAAGTTTTTATGATCAAAATATGTAAAATACTAACAAAAAAGTTGTTATTCATCATGTATGCCAGAATGCATGAATGTGATGGAAATTATCATTCCTTTCAGTTTCATGCTCCTCGTGCTGAGATAAAGCGTTTGCTGTGTTCTTAGCGCTGTACGAGCTCAGGAAAGCGGTTTTCTTACACAACTAATGCATGGTCATGTAAAACACAAAATAAATTTATATCAAGTTTTCATGATCAAAATATGTAAAATACTAACAAAACAGTTGTTATTCATCATGTATGCCAGAATGCATGAAAATGTTGGAATGTTTTATGCTCCTCGAGCTGGGATAAAGCTTTTGCTGTGTTCTTAGCGCTGTACGAGCTCAGGAAAGCGGTTTTCTTACACAACTAATGCATGGTCACAAAAAAACACAAAATAAGTTTATATCAAGTTTTTATGATCAAAATGTTTGAAATATTAACAAAAAAGTTGCCATTCATCATGTATGCCAGAATGCATGAATTTGATGGAAATTAGAATTCCTTTCAGTTTTATGCTCCTCGTGCTGAGATAAAGCGTTTGCTGTGTTCTTAGCGCTGTACGAGCTCAGGAAAGCGGTTTTCGCACACAACTAATGCATGATCCTGTAAAACACAAGATAAATTTATATCAAGTTTTTATGATCAAAATGTGTTAAAGATTAACAAAAAAGTTGTTTTTCATCATGTATGCCAGAATGCATGAAAATGTTGGAAATTATCATTCCTTTCACTTTTATGCTCCTCGTGCTGCGATAAATCGTTTGCTGTGTTCTTAGCGCTGTACGAGCTCAGGAAAGCGTTTTTTTCACACAACTAATGCATGGTCATATAAAACAGACAAAACGAATTTATATCAAGTTTTTATGATCAAAATGTGTTAAAGTTCTACAAAAAAGTTGTTTTTCATCATGTATGCCAGAATGCATGAAAATGTTGGAAATTATCATTCCTTTCACTTTTATGCTCCTCGTGCTCCGATAAAGCGTTTGCTGTGTTCTTGGCGCTGTACGAGCTCAGGAAAGCGGTTTTCGCACACAACTAATGCATGGTCACGTAAAAAACAAAATAAGTTTATATCAGGTTTTATGATCAAAATGTGTAAAATACTAACAAAAAAGTTGTTATTCATCATGTATGCTAGAATGCATGAATGTGATGGAATCTATCATTCCTTTCAGTTTTTTGCTCCTCGTGCTCCGATAAAGCGTTTGCTGTGTTCTTGGCGCTGTACGAGCTCAGGAAAGCGGTTTTTTCACACAACTAATGCATGGTCATATAAAACAGACAAAACGAATTTATATGCAATTTTTATGATCAAAATGTGTTAAAGTTTAACAAAAAAGTTGTTTTTCATCATGTATGCCAGAATGCATGAAAATGTTGGAAATTATCATTCCTTTCACTTTTATGCTCCTCGTGCAGCGATAACGCGTTTGCTGTGTTCTTAGCGCTGTACGAGCTCAGGAAAGCGTTTTTTTCACACAACTAATGCATGATCATATAAAACAGACAAAACGAATTTATATGCAATTTTTATGCTCAAAATGTGTAAAATACTAACAAAAAAGTTGTTATTCATCATGTATTTCAGAATGCACGAATGTGATGGAAATTATCATTCCTTTCAGTTTTATGCTCCTCGTGCTGAAATAAAGCGTTTGCTGTGTTTTTAGCGCTGTACAAGCTCAGGAAAGTGGGTTTCGCACACAACTAATAAATGGTCATATAAAACACAAAATAAATTTATATGCAGTCTTTATGCTCAAAATGTAAAAAAGACTTACAAAAAAGGTTGTTATTCAACATTCATGCCAGATTGCATGAAAGTTTTGGAAAGTATATGTCCTTTAAGTTTTATGCTTGTCATTCGCAGATAAAGCGTTTGCTGTGTTCTTAGAGCTGTACGAGCTCAACATACACAACGAGTTCATATGCAATGTTCATGCTCTAAATGTGTAAAGGAATAACAAAAGAAATTGTAATTCAACATGTATGCCAGAATTCTTGAATGTTTTGGAAATGATTTCTTTCGCTTTTCTAATATACAGAAATCTAATTTTCACTTCATGTGAAAGGTCATTTTCACCCTTATGTTTCTACATACAGGTAATAAGGAAGCAATGCTAAAATGATTGACATAAACTTGCTAAATTAATACCTAGCGTAATAGATCACAATCGAACGTCAATTACATTTCTAGTTTTATTTGTCAAATACACAAAACATACAAAACATGATATTCAGAGAAATGCTTTGACAACGGTGCATAAAAACAGAAAAGAGTATTCAAACAAAGAATATAACTATAATAATAAATTAATAGACTATGAATAAGAAAACGTGCAAATAATTATGAAATAATAAAATAAAAATTATATAAATACAGAAAACAGCTTTTGGTTTATAGTTTATAGAATGAAGTAATGAGGATACCTTCTGTAGGCAATGGGTAGGGACAGAAGAGAGGCAGCGCATACATGGGAAAATGGTGGAAGATCGAGGTACGCTTCCGCCAATGCAGGTCAGAGGCCTGAGTACTATTGATGGCGGGTTACCCTAGGAATGATGCGGTGGGAGGTAATGTTTTGGTAGTGGAGAGACATACATCATGAACACATGAGGCTTTAACATGTTGTTTGCTTTATGTGTTCAAAAGCCAGCCTGTTTGAGCCAAGTTCAAGTAGCCGTTTATTTCATTTTAACCATAAATAGTTTAGTACACAGTGAAACGAAACAACGTTTCTCTAGGACCAATGTCCTACATACAGCATTACCATCATGAATGAACAAACACTAGATGAATAAACAACCTAAATAGCTGCTTAGCTGTGACAAGACAGATTGACATTTTTAAGTTAACAGAAAACTATGTTCTATCCCCCGAAAAAAGTGACAACATGAAGTGCTCATTCAAATGTGCAAACAAGAGTTAGAACGTCACAACATGACACATTTCATTACTTTGTGCTAATGACATAATGAGTTGAGGTAGTGGGAAGAGAAACAGTAACCAGGACACATTCGTTTGAAGTAGCAGCAAAGCTCAAATAGTTTTGTGCATTCAACAAGTAAGAAGGTATAAGAAGGTGGTGTATCGACATATGCTTCCCCCCAATGCAGGTCGGAGCCCTGAGTACTACTGATGAATCTACGGTGTGAGGAATGTAGGAATGATGCGGTATAAGGTAAATATATGCGGTATAAATGTTTCTGTTGTCGAGAGACATAGCTGATTGGATCCAAAAGCGAGGCTGCTTGAGCCAGGTTCAAGTAGGCTTTTATTTTCATTTTAACCATATAACCATATTAAGTACACAGTGAAACAAAATAAAGTTCCTTCAGGACCATGGTCCCACATAAAACATAAATTAAAATTATGAAAGAAAAAAAGAAAACTAACTAGCTAACTAAGCAACCTATTTATCTGCCTAGCTGTGACAAGACAGATTGACATTTTTAACTTTGTTCAGTTTATGTGTTCAGTCTCTATGGGCAATTTGTTAGATGGGCAATTTGTTAGATGGTTGTTGTGTTTGTGCGAGTATGAATAAGAAAACGTGCAAACAAGTATGAAGTAAGAACAAAGTACTTCTCATGGCGGGTCAGCCTAGGTATGATAGGGGTGAGGTAAGTTTTCAGTAGTGACTGGATCCCAGCATCATGCAATACAAATGAACATCATG
>QNUK01001859.1:8693-25162 GCA_013621035.1 Clarias magur | reverse complement strand
TGATCATGAACATGAAGATAACTAGGCCTTTCACATCTAGGCAGACAAGACTGGTGTCACAGATTTACCGTGCTAGGCTACAGTCGGTAATTCCTGGAACTCCGAATCTGGCTGCGTCAGCTTATCGCTGCTGTTTGCTGCGACCTTTGCGAAGAGCACAAAGAATGAAAATCACCCAGGAATGAAAAGCACACATAAAAGGCAGAAGGGCAGTATGATGTGCTAGGTGGTGAGCGTTCCATACAAGGCCACAGTACGTTTTTGGAAAGAATGGGTTTCTCATGACATTTTGTCAAGCAGTTAGGGTCATAGGGTCTGAGCTATCTGAACCACCCGCAACCAAGTTTCAACCATTGTTTCACAAACAGGTGGATTTATTCTCAGGTATTCTCAAAGAGGTAGGGCCAAAAACTTACAGCCACAGCCCAACAAAGAACCTAGGATGATTAATTTGCTCCCTGTATGCCCCAATTTGTCCACCATCTACTAATGTTATCAGAGCAAGAGCCTAAGGCCCAGAGCCTCACACAGCACAATTGGTCTGAAAGTTCTCCAAAGAACTTCCTATTCAAGGTGGACTCTTGGTGAAGTACATCGGCCCATATAAGACACAACTAGCATTCATTTTGGTTGCTTACCACCGGTCATTCTCTGGTCAATGAAGATCAACCCCACCTCAAGCTTGCTCAAGCCAGTCATGTGCAGCACCTCTGGAGGGAACATTGAACACTCGTGGGTCTCAGGCTAGCACATACCATACAACGATCTACAAGTCCAACAAGAAGCTCTCTCAGAAGATGAAAGCCTAGAAGTTGGCCCTGCATCCTTTTAATATAAAAAGAAGAAATATATTGATGAGCGGGCCCAAGCACCTGTGCCATAGGCATCCGGGCGCACAAAACAACCTGTGTGACTTTTGAGCACGCTGAGCCCCCTTAAACCCCATGGACAATGAACTAAACATGGCAAAAGTTTAAGACATCATCGATGTTGGACGTCTCTTTCTATGCGTCATTGCTAGTGATTGCTTGGTAACGACTGTAATGTCATATGTGCCTGGGCCGGTCATCATTTGTGTGGAGAGCGTGGAGTGGAGAGGATGTGTACTGTGTGTATGGCGTGTGTGTAGAATGTGTACTGTATGTGCAGGATAAGAATTTGATGTGTGTCTGTGTTTGTTTATAGTGTGTGTGCGCGTGTGTGTAAGTATATGTGTATGTGTAATATGTGTGGTATGTGTATGTCATGTGTGTCTGTGTTGTCTGTTTGTGTGTGTTTGTGTGGGTGTGTTTATGTGTATGTGTGTAGTGTGTATACAGTGTAATTTGTGGAATTCATGTCTGTAGAGTGTGTCTGGTTTTGTAGGTATTTGTGTGAGTGTTAGTCTTTGTGTATGATCTGTTGTGAGTATTTAGGACGTATAGTGTGTGTGTGTGTGTGTGTGTGTGTGTGTGTGTGTAATGGATGGATGTATATTCCTAGAACTTCCCGGCACAGCTGCTGTGCCTTTTTGCACAGAAACAAAAAGCACACAGAAAAGGCCAAATGACTGTATGATATGCTCCGTGGTGAACGTTTCATTGAAGGTTGTGGTACGTTTGTGGAATAGGGTTGTTTACTTGTTCCATCTTATCAAACAGATAGAATCATCTACCTAGAGCTATTTCATCCACCAACAAACCCCTTACCCAGTGTCTCACCAACAGCTGGAATTTTTGGAGGTATTCTCAAAGAGGTAAGGGCAAGAACTATCCTCTTCCTCCCACAAAGAACCAAGAATTGCATGATCAATTTGTTCCCTGCAGCCAGTTTGGCTACCATCTACCCACAAAGAATGTACATCGGGCTATTGAAGGTATCGCCGATCACTCCCCAGTTGATGAAGATAAACACTAAAAGCTCACTAATGTCCAGTCCTGTACATAGCATTCTGGCGGGTCTATCACCATCAGTATCACAATGGGGACCCCGCATGCATGGACTGTCGAGGAACACTTATGCATCCAAGGCAGCCACGTACTATACAGTCTGCTTGTCTACAGAGGAGCTCTGTGAAGTTGAAGGCCAAGAAGTTGGCTTTTTAAAATTAAAAGAATAAATATAATTACAAGCAGCGATGAGCGGGACCAAACAACTGTGCCATCGCCACTTGGTCACACCTTACAATCTCTTTGATTTTTAATCACGCTATGTCCTTTTAAACAAGTATGACATAAGTGTAAGGCATTGTCATGGCTGGACGTGTCTTTCTAGTTATGCATTGTTAGTTGTCACTCAGTGTCAGACGGGTTTCATGTAATATCGCTGGTGCTTGAGCGGGTCATCATTTGTGTAGGATTCTAGGAAGTGTGTAGATGTTGGAAGACAAACACAAGATGTGTGTGAGACGTCTATGTGTCTGTGGTTCCGATTTGTTGTGTTTATTAACGATGTGGACTGTGTGGGTGTTATGTGTAATGGTTGTGTGTATGTGTAGTATATGTGAGTGTAGGATGTAAGTGTGTAGTATGTGTATGTCTAGTGTTTATGGCGTTGGTAGTTGCATAGTATGTTTGTGTGTGTGTGTGTGTGTGTGTGTGTGTGTGTGTGTGTGTGTGTGTGTGTGTGGATGCATCATTCTGTGTGTTCAGGATGTGATTGAATTCCTGTGTATGCCCGTCTCAGCCTATCACTTCTTTATGTTTCAAACTTTGCTAGGAACCCTTCTGGGTCAAAAATTAAAGACACACAGAGACAACCGAAGAGCTCTATGATGTGCTGTGTGGTGAGCGTTCCATAATAGGCAGCAGAGCAGTACGTTTGTGGAAATGGCATACTCATGGCATTTTGTTGAGGAGACAGTGTCATAAGCTTTAAGTTATCTAAAACATCCACAAACCCCTTCCCCAGTCTTTCACAAACAGGTGGCCTTATATGAGGTATTCTCTAATAGTTAGGGCCAAAACTTAAACACCCCCCAAAAAGAAACTGGGATTGCGTGATCAATCTGGTCCCTGCAGCCAATTTGGATACCCATGCTGCCAGAGCAAGCCCCCAAGAACCAGAGCATCATCCAGAACAGTGGGGCCATTGAAGATACAACAAAGATTGAATTTTGCTTGCATAGAGCTATCACTCCTCGCCAGTCGATGTCGATAAACCCCTCCTGAAGCTTGCTTAAGCCAGTCTTGTGCAGTACTTCGATGGGTCCATCAACAGCAACATCATTATGCGGACCCCATATACTCGGTCAGGGGTGGAACATGGGTCCGAGACAGGCACAAAATATTCCCTGGTATGGCAGTATATGTGTATATGCCGTTGCGACTTGTTTCGACCTCAAATCCTGTGTGCCTTTTCACCATGCTAAGACCGCTTAAACAAATATGACATCAGTTTAAGGCATCGATATTCCTGGATGTCTCTTTCTAGTGCGCCATTGCTAGCTCTCTCAATGTCGACTGGGTTTTGTCGTCACTCTAATGCCGCAGGGCCTTCAGATTGTCAATGAATCTGTACACAGCATAAAATGTGTGTCTGTGTGTGTCTGTGTGTGTGTTTGTGTGTGTGTGTGTGTGTGTGTGTGTGTCTGTGTGTGTGTGTATGTCTGTGTCTGTGTGTATGTGAGTGTGTCTTTGTGTGTTTGAGTGTGTATGTATGTGTCGTATGGGTTTGTGTGAAGTATGTTTAATGTATGTTTAATGGTTGTAGTGTTTGTGTGTGTAGAATATTGCTATAAAATGAATAATTATCAATTATCAAGTTTTTCAATCACCCAAACACGCTTCATGAGTGAGTGCTGCACATGCACATTCACGCAACGTACATGTCTGTAAATATATCAGTCACGGTACTATTCTTCACATTTTCTCCACCAAAAGCGGCCTGCTTAACTTAAACGTCTTGAACATCATGTTGAACTGTGTGTGTGTGTGAGAGTGTGTATGGAGTATTTTTGCTTGTATGAATGAATTACGTTTTTTGTTTGTTAGAAGTATGTGTGTATTTGTTCTATGTGTTGGGTTTGTTCTAACACGTGTGTTATTACGTGTTGTGTATGTGTAGTATGTGTGCGTATGTAGATTGTTTGTGTGTGCCTGCGTGTGTGTGTGTGTGTGTGTGTGTGTTTGTGTAATTATTATACTCCTCTAATCTCGCATCAACCCACATCATCGATGAGTCATTCGCGTGTACATTCAGGCTAGTGAATTTGTTACCGTCGTCGGCAACTACGAGGTTGCTGGCATGGTATAGTCTGCAGCCGGTCGTAGATGGGAGGGGTGTGTGCACTGTAACTCCACAGGTCTTTTGACTGGCAACCTCACAGTCAACTTCACCACAGATTTCTTTTCACGCTGAAAATGTGAAAAAGACTAACAAAAAAGTTGTTATTCATCATGTATGCCAGAATGCATGAATGTGATGGAAATTATCATTCCTTTCAGTCCTATGCTCCTCGTGCTGAGATAAAGCGTTTGCTGTGTTCTTAGCGCTGTACGAGCTCAGGAAAGCGTTTTTCTTACACAAATAATGCATGGACACGTAAAACACAAAATAAGTTCATATCAAGTTTTTATGATCAAAATGTGTAAAAGACCAACAAAAAGTTGTTATTCATCATGTATGCTAGAATGCATGAACGAGATGGAAAAGATCATTCCTTTCAGTTTTATGCTCCTCGTGCTGAGATAAATCGTTTGCTGTGTTCTTAGCGCTTTACGAGCTCAGGAAAGCGCGTTTCGCACACAACTAATGCATGGTCATGTAAAACACAAAATTAATTCATATGCAGTCTTTATGCTCAAAATGTGAAAAAGACTTTCAAAAAAAGTTGTTATTCAACATTCATGCCAGATTGCATGAAAGTTTTGGAAATTACATGTCCTTTAAGTTTCATGCTTGTTATTCGGAGATAAAGCGTTTGCTCTGTTCGTAGCGCTGTACGAGCTCAGGAAAGCGGGTTTCGCACACAACTAATGCATGGTCCTGTAAAACACAAAACAAATTTATATCAAGTTTTTATGATCAAAATGTGTTAAAGATTAACAAAAAAGTTGTTTTTCATCATGTATGCCAGAATGCATGAGAATATTGGAAATTATCATTCCTTTCACTTTTATGCTCCTTGTGCAGCGATAAAGCGTTTGCTGTGTTCTTAGCTCTGTACGAGCTCAGGAAAGCGGTTTTCTCACACAACTAATGCATGGTCATGTAAAACACAAAATTAATTTATATGAAGTCTTTATGCTCAAAATGTGAAAAAGACTTTCAAAAAAAGTTGTTATTCAACATTCATGCCAGATTGCATGAAAGTTTTGGAAATTACATGTCCTTTAAGTTTCATGCTTGTTATTCGGAGATAAAGCGTTTGCTGTGTTCTTAGCGCTGTACGAGCTCAGGAAAGCGGTTTTCTCACACAACTAATGCATGGTCCTGTAAAACAGAAAACAAATTTATATCAAGTTTTTATGATCAAAATGTGTTAAAGATTAACAAAAAAGTTGTTATTCATCATGTATGCCAGAATGCAGGAATGTGTTGGAAATTATCATTCCTTTCACTTTTATGCTCCTTGTCCTGCGATAAAGCGTTTGCTGTGTTCTTAGCGCTGTACGAGCTCAGGAAAGCGGTTTTCTCACACAACTAATGCATGGTCCTGTAAAACAGAAAACAAATTTATATCAAGTTTTTATGATCAAAATGTGTTAAAGAATAACAAAAAAGTTGTTATTCATCATGTATGCCAGAATGCAGGAATGTGTTGGAAATTATCATTATTTTTCTGCTTGTCATGCTGCGATAAAGCGTTTGCTGTGTTCTTAGCGCTGTACGAGCTCAGGAAAGCGGTTTTCTCACACAACTAATGCATGGTCCTGTAAAACACAAAATAAATTTATATCAAGTTTTTATGATCAAAATGTGTTAAAGATTAACAAAAAAGTTGTTTTTCATCATGTATGCCAGAATGCATGAAAATGTTGGAAATTATCATTCCTTTCACTTTTATGCTCCTTGTCCTGCGATAAAGCGTTTGCTGTGTTCTTAGCGCTGTACGAGCTCAGGAAAGCGGTTTTCTCACACAACTAATGCATGGTCATATAAAGCACACAAAACGAATTTATATGCAGTTTTTATGCTCAAAATGTGTAAAATACTAACAAAAAAGTTGTTATTCATCCCAGAATGCATGAATGTGATGGAAATTATCATTCCTTTCAGTCCTATGCTCCTCGTGCTGAGATAAAGCGTTTGTTGTGTTCTCCGCACTGTACGAGCTCAGGAAAGCGGGGTTTCGCACACAACTAATGCATGGTCATGTAAAACACAAAGTAAATTTATATGCCGTCTTTATGCTCAAAATGTGAAAACGACTACCCTTAACGTTGTTATTTAACATGAAAGCAAATGCACGAAAATGCCGGAAATTGTAATTCCTTATTCCTTTCACTGTTAGGTTGCCGTCTTCTTAGAGGTGTCCATTCGTAGGAAACCGGTTTTTTTCACACCTAAAAAATTCATATGCAATGTTCATGCTCTAAATGTAAATGTCAATTAAATTTCTAGTTTTATTTGTCAAATACACAAAACATGATATTCAGAGAAATGCTTTGACAACGGTGCATAAAAACAGAAAAGAGTATAAACAAAGAATATAACTATAATAATAAATTAATAGACTATGAATAAGAAAACGTGCAAATAATTATGAAATAATAAAATAAAATTATATAAATACAGAAAACAGCTTTTGGTTTATAGTTTATAGAATGAAGTAATAAGGATACCTTCTGTAAGCAATGGGTAGGGACAGAAGAGAGGCAGCGCATACATGGGAAAATGGTGGAAGATTGAGGTACGCTTCCGCCAATGCAGGTCAGAGGCCTGAGTACTTCTGACGGCGGGTTACCCAAGGAATGATGCGGTGGGAGGTAATGTTTTGGTAGTGGAGAGACATACATCATGAACACATGAGGCTTTAGCATGTTGTTTGCTTTATGTGTTCAAAAGCCAGCCTGTTTGAGCCAAGTTCAAGTAGCCGTTTATTTCATTTTAACCATAAATAGTTTAGTACACAGTGAAACGAAACAACGTTTCTCTAGGACCAATGTCCTACATACAGCATTACCATCATGAATGAACAAACACTAGATGAATAAACAACCTAAATAGCTGCTTAGCTGTGACAAGACAGATTGACATTTTTAAGTTAACAGAAAACTATGTTCTTTCCCCTGCAAAAAGCGACAACATGAAGTGCTCATTCAAATGTGCAAACAAGAGTTAGAACGTCACAACATGACACATTTCATTACTTTGTGCTAATGACATAATGAGTTGAGGTAGTGGGAAGAGAAACAATAACCAGGACACATTCGTTTGAAGTAGCAGCAAAGATCAAATAGTTTTGTGCATATAACAAGTAACAAGGTATAAGAAGGTGGTGTATCGACATACGCTTCCCCCCAATGCAGGTCGGAGCCCTGAGTACTTACTGATGAATCTACGGTGTGAGGAATGTAGGAATGATGCGGTATAAGGTAATGTTTCTGTTGTGGAGAGATATAGCTGATTGGATCCAAAAGCGAGGCTGCTTGAGCCAGGTTCAAGTAGGCTTTTATTTTCATTTTAACCATATAACCATATTAAGTACACAGTGAAACCAAATAAAGTTCCTTCAGGACCATGGTCCCACATAAAACATAAATTAAAATTATGAAAGAAAAAAAAAACTAACTAGCTAACTAAGCAACCTATTTATCTGCCGAGCTTTGACAAGACAGATTGACATTTTTAAGTTTGTTCAGTTTATCTGTTCAGTCTCTATGGGCAATTTCTTAGATGGTTGTTGATCAGTGTGTTTGTGCGAGTATGAATACGAAAACGTGCAAACAAGTATGAAGTAAGAACAAAGTACTTCTCATGGCGTGTCAGCCTAGGAATGATAGGTGTGAGGTAAGTTTTCAGTAGTGACTGGATCCCAGCATCATGCAATACAAATGAACATCATGGATGAACAAACAAAAATAACTAGCTAACTATGCAACCTAATTAGCTGCCTAGCTGTGACAAGACAGATTGACATTTATAACTTAACAGAAAACTAAGTTCTATACAAAAAAATAAGAGACAACATGAAGGTTTGGTTCAAATATGCAAACAACGCGACAACATGACACATTTCATTACTGTGTGCTGATGACAATGAGTTGAGGTAGTGGGAGGAGAAACAGTAACCAGGACAGATTCCTTTGAAGTAGCAGCAAAGATCAAATAGTTTTGTGCATATAAAAAGAAATGGATATTGTGCAAAAGCTGGGTCTTCCTCAGCCTTCTCAGGAAGAGGAGACGTTTTTAATACTATCGTTTGCTGTTGAGGGACCGAGTGAGGTTCTCCTCCAGGTGGCCAACCAGGAATTTGGTGCTGTTGATGATCTCCACACAGGAGCAGTGATGTTCATCAGAGAGTTGCCGCTTTGTGTCCTCCTGAAGTCATCAACAATGTTCTTTGTTTTAGCAAAATTCAGCGACAGGTTGTTGTGCCTACAGCAGACCGTTAGCCTCTGCACTTCCTCTCTTTGTGCTGACTCTTGGTTCTTGCTGATGAGACACACAGTTTCTCCCGAACGTCATGACGTTCTGCATGTCAAGTGAGGGTAGAAGCTGTTCAGTGCATCTGAAATGGAGCCGTCACTGTAACAGGCGGGTGACGATGAGTTCCTTTGGTGATGTCCTTTTGTTGGTGATTGCTGGTGAAGCCCTGCTATATGTTACCACTATCGCTGAACTGGTTGATAATTCTCTGGGCATGTGAGCGCTTTCAATCTCTATGGCCAAGGAACGTTTGGCCCTTGCTGCTCTGATGGCTTGGGTCCTCACAAGTCCACGCACCTCCGCAGTAAATCTATTAAAGTTTCTGGTTGGTTGTGTGATGATGTTCTTGAAGAAGGTGACAACAGCACTTGTTGAAGTAGCTGGTCGCTGATGATGTTTACTCCTCCAAGTCAGTGAAGTCGCCGTAAGTTGCAGCCTTCCTAAATGGTGTTCTCAAAACAAAAGTGCAGGCTTCTATTGGCCAGGTTTTCACCTGCTTCAGCACCAGGTGTCCCTTAATCATCAACTGTAAACACTAGTCAGTTGATCATGAACATGAAGATAACTAGGCCTTTCACATCTAGGCAGACAAGACTGGTGTCACAGATTTACCGTGCTAGGCTACAGTCGGTAATTCCTGGAACTCCGAATCTGGCTGCGTCAGCTTATCGCTGCTGTTTGCTGCGACCTTTGCGAAGAGCACAAAGAATGAAAATCACCCAGGAATGAAAAGCACACATAAAAGGCAGAAGGGCAGTATGATGTGCTAGGTGGTGAGCGTTCCATACAAGCCCACAGTACGTTTTTGGAAAGAATGGGTTTCTCATGACATTTTGTCAAGCAGTTAGGGTCATAGGGTCTGAGCTATCTGAACCACCCGCAACCAAGTTTCAACCATTGTTTCACAAACAGGTGGATTTATTCTCAGGTATTCTCAAAGAGGTAGGGCCAAAAACTTACAGCCACAGCCCAACAAAGAACCTAGGATGATTAATTTGCTCCCTGTATGCCCCAATTTGTCCACCATCTACTAATGTTATCAGAGCAAGAGCCTAAGGCCCAGAGCCTCACACAGCACAATTGGTCTGAAAGTTCTCCAAAGAACTTCCTATTCAAGGTGGACTCCAAGAAGTACATCGGCCCATATAAGACACAACTAGCATTCATTTTGGTTGCTTACCACCGGTCATTCTCTGGTCAATGAAGATAAACCCCACCTCAAGCTTGCTCAAGCCAGTCATGTGCAGCACTCTGGAGGGAACATTGAACACTCGTGGGTCTCAGGCTAGCACATACCATACAATGATCTACAAGTCCAACAAGAAGCTCTCTCAGAAGATGAAAGCCTAGAAGTTGGCCCTGCAGCCTTTTAATATAAAAAGAAGAAATATATTGAAAAGCAATGATGAGCGGGCCCAAGCACCTGTGCCATAGGCATCCGGGCGCACGAAACAACCTGTGTGACTTTTGAGCACGCTGAGCCCCCTTAAACCCCATGGACAATGATGTCACTAAACATGGCATAAGTTTAAGACATCGTCGATGTTGGACGTCTCTTTCTCTGCCTCATTGCTAGTGATTGCTTGGTAACGACTGTAATGTCGTATGTGCCTGGCCCGGTCATCATTTGTGTGGAGTGGAGAGGATGTGTACTGTGTGTATGGCGTGTGTGTAGAATGTGTACTGTATGTGCAGGATAAGAATTTGATGTGTGTCTGTGTTTGTTTATAGTGTGTGTGCGCGTGTGTGTAAGTATATGTGTATGTGTAATATGTGTGGTATGTGTATGTGTGTGTCATGTGTGTCTGTGTTGTCTGTTTGTGTGTGTTTGTGTGGGTGTGTTTATGTGTATGTGTGTAGTGTGTATACAGTGTAATTTGTGGAATTCATGTCTGTAGAGTGTGTCTGGTTTTGTAGGTATTTGTGTGAGTGTTAGTCTTTGTGTATGATCTGTTGTGAGTATTTAGGACGTATAGTGTGTGTGTGTGTGTGTGTGTGTGTGTGTGTGTGTGTGTGTAATGGATGGATGTATATTCCTAGAACTTCCCGGCACAGCTGCTGTGCCTTTTTGCACAGAAACAAAAAGCACACAGAAAAGGCCAAATGACTGTATGATATGCTCCGTGGTGAACGTTTCATTGAAGGTTGTGGTACGTTTGTGGAATAGGGTTGTTTACTTGTTCCATCTTATCAAACAGATAGAATCATCTACCTAGAGCTATTTCATCCACCAACAAACCCCTTACCCAGTGTCTCACCAACAGCTGGAATTTTTGGAGGTATTCTCAAAGAGGTAAGGGCAAGAACTATCCTCTTCCTCCCACAAAGAACCAAGAATTGCATGATCAATTTGTTCCCTGCAGCCAGTTTGGCTACCATCTACCCACAAAGAATGTACATCGGGCTATTGAAGGTATCGCCGATCACTCCCCAGTTGATGAAGATAAACACTAAAAGCTCACTAATGTCCAGTCCTGTACACAGCATTCTGGCGGGTCTATCACCATCAATATCACAATGGGGACCCCGCATGCATGGACTGTCGAGGAACACTTATGCATCCAAGGCAGCCACGTACTATACAGTCTGCTTGTCTACAGAGGAGCTCTGTGAAGTTGAAGGCCAAGAAGTTGGCTTTTTAAAATTAAAAGAATAAATATAATTACAAGCAGCGATGAGCAGGACCAAACAACTGTGCCATCGCCACTTGGTCACACCTTACAATCTCTTTGATTTTTTAATCACGCTATGTCCTTTTAAACAAGTATGACATAAGTGTAAGGCATTGTCATGGCTGGACGTGTCTTTCTAGTTATGCATTGTTAGTTGTCACTCAGTGTCAGACGGGTTTCATGTAATATCGCTGGTGCTTGAGCGGGTCATCATTTGTGTAGGATTCTAGGAAGTGTGTAGATGTTGGAAGACAAACACAAGATGTGTGTGAGACGTCTATGTGTCTGTGGTTCCGATTTGTTGTGTTTATTAACGATGTGGACTGTGTGTGTGTTATGTGTAATGGTTGTGTGTATGTGTAGTATATGTGAGTGTAGGATGTAAGTGTGTAGTATATGTATGTCTAGTGTTTATGGCGTTGGTAGTTGCATAGTATGTTTGTGTGTGTGTGTGTGTGTGTGTGGATGCATCATTCTGTGTGTTCAGGATGTGATTGAATTCCTGTGTATGCCCGTCTCAGCCTATCACTTCTTTATGTTTCAAACTTTGCTAGGAACCCTTCTGGGTCAAAAATTAAAGACACACAGAGACAACCGAAGAGCTCTATGATGTGCTGTGTGGTGAGCGTTCCATAATAGGCAGCAGAGCAGTACGTTTGTGGAAATGGCATACTCGTGGCATTTTGTTGAGGAGACAGTGTCATAAGCTTTAAGTTATCTAAAACATCCACAAACCCCTTCCCCAGTCTTTCACAAAAGGTGGCCTTATATGAGGTATTCTCTAATAGTTAGGGCCAAAAACTTAAACACCCCCCAAAAAGAAACTGGGATTGCGTGATCAATCTGGTCCCTGCAGCCAATTTGGATACCCATGCTGCCAGAGCAAGCCCCCAAGACCCAGAGCATCATCCAGAACAGTGGGGCCATTGAAGATACAACAAAGATTGAATTTTGCTTGCATAGAGCTATCACTCCTCGCCAGTCGATGTCGATAAACACCTCCTGAAGCTTGCTTAAGCCAGTCTTGTGCAGTACTTCGATGGGTCCATCAACAGCAACATCATTATGCGGACCCCATATACTCGGTCAGGGGTGGAACATGGGTCCGAGACAGGCACAAAATATTCCCTGGTATGGCAGTATATGTGTATATGCCGTTGCGACTTGTTTCGAACCTCAAATCCTGTGTGCCTTTTCACCATGCTAAGACTGCTTAAACAAATATGACATCAGTTTAAGGCATTGATATTCCTGGATGTCTCTTTCTAGTGCGCCATTGCTAGCTCTCTCAATGTCGACTGGGTTTTGTCGTCACTCTAATGCCGCAGGGCCTTCAGATGGTCAATGAATCTGTACACAGCATAAAATGTGTGTCTGTGTGTGTGTCTGTGTGTGTGTTTGTGTGTGTGTGTGTCTGTGTGTGTGTGTGTATGTCTGTGTGTATGTGAGTGTGTCTTTGTGTGTTTGAGTGTGTATGTATGTGTCGTATGGGTTTGTGTGAAGTATGTTTAATGGTTGTAGTGTTTGTGTGTGTAGAATATTGCTATAAAATGAATAATTATCAATTATCAAGTTCTTCAATCACCCAAACCCGCTTCATGAGTGAGTGCTCCACATGCACATTCACGCAACGTACATGTCTGTACATGTCTGTCAGTCACGGTACTATACTTCTCATTTTCGCCACCAAAAGCGGCCTTGCTTAACTTAAATGTCATGAACTTCATGTTGAACTGTGTGTGTGTGTGTGTGTGTGTGTGTGTGTGTGTGTGTATGTATGTGTGTGTCTGTCGTATGGGTTTGTGTGGAGTATGTTTTATGTATGTTTAATGATTGTAGTGTTTGTGTGTGTAGAATAGTATTATAAAATGAATAATTATCATAATAGTTCTTCTATCACGCAAACTCGCTTCAACACTGAAGACTCAGTTTCCCAGAAGGCACCTCGGTCAGGTGATGAGAGTGCTCACCTGAACCGAGGTGGCTCATTAAAGATTCTATAAATAGCAGTTTGTTCTGGGAAACTGGGTCGAGCATTGTGTGTGTGTGTGTGTGTGTGTGTGTGTGCGTGCGTGCGTGCGCGTGTGTGCGTGCGTGCGCGTGTGAGTGAGAGAGAGACATCACAGTCAAGTGGGCATTCCTTTTTGGTTTTGTTTAAGTTCTTTGAGTTTTATATTTGGTTATATTATTTAACCTTTATTTTCTAGAGGGCTCTAGTAGTGGTTTTCTTCTTGTGTAGTTCTTTGTTTGTAGCTTCCCTTGTCTGTTTAGATGTGTGTAGCCACATGAGTGCTTAGCCGCTAGTAGGCCTTAGCTGCTAGTAGGGTTAGCCTCCAGTAGGCTAGCCTCTAGTGGGATTGACTGCTAGTGGTTTTGGTCGCTAGTAGGTTAGCTGCTAGTTTGGAATAGCCTATTGTGTGCCTTACCTCTTGTGTTCCGGTCCCTAGTAGCTCACTACTAACCCGGTTAGCCACTAATCCAGTCAGATACTAACCCGGTTAGGTCCTCATTCAGTATATCAACATTCCATGTAGCTACTAATCCAACTAACCACTAACCCATCCAGTCTCATCCTGTCTCTAGCCCCGTCTCGTCCTGTCTCTAGCCCCGTCTCGTCCTGTCTCTAGCCCCGTCTCGTCCTGTCTCTAGCCCCGTCTCGTCCTGTCTCTAGCCCCATCTCGTCCTGTCTCTAGTCTGTGTCCTTGGTCCTGTCTCTAGTCTCCCTAGTTATAGTTTGAGTTTGTGGTTTTGGTTTCTTTGTTTATGTTCTTTATTATTGGTTCTGTTAAATAAAATACTTTTTCTTTTTTTTTTTAAACTTTGAGTTTTTAGACAACGTTACAAAACAGAAAACAAAGCAGAACAAAAGACAATAACTTAATACAATTGAGAAATTATATACATGAATATTAATAAAAAATAAAAATAAAATAACAATAATAAAGATAATTAGAAGTGTGGCTTAGAAAACAGTATTATTAGTCGGTTGGCTAACAACATAAAAGCTATACAATCAGATTGTATCTTTGTAAAATTGTATGATGCGGGAGTAATTCCAAAAAGGGCTATCAATGGGCAAGGGGAGATTGATTTCCCTAAAAAAAACAGAGACAGTTTCAAAAATGATGGACCAGAAACCCCTAAGCTTTGTACAGGACCAAAACATATGTGCATGAGAGGCTGGGGAAAACCTACAGCGATCACAAGCAAGATCTACATCTTGAAAGTGCTTGGATAGTTTTAACTTTGTCCAATGTACACAGTGTACAATTTTGCACTGTAGAAGTCCATGTCTTGCACATACTGTGTATTCTATATAATGCTGCTTACCAGTCCTCATCAGAAATAACTATTTCTAAGTCTTCTTCCCACAAAGCTTTTACTTGGGAAAGGGATGTGTGGAGTGGGGCCAAGATTTTATAATAAAGTATTGATATGATGCCTTTCCATCTTAGAGGGTCCTCCAATATATGATCATATGGAGAACATGGAGGCGGGGCAGGAAACTGAGGGAACATTTTAGCACAAAGTCACGAATTTAGAGGTAGCGGGAAAAGTTATTTTTAGGAATATGAAACTGCTCGCACATCTGCTGGAATGAACAGAAAACCCCCTCATAGTACAAATCATTAATTACTCTATTACCTTTAGCATGCCAAGATTTAAAAGATTTATCAATTATTGAAGGATTGAAGACATTAGATTAGAATTAATAGGAGATTTAGGGGACATAGTTTGCCATCCGAAATGACGTCTCATCTGTTTCCAAATTTTAATAGTACTGTAGATCTTACAAGTGGATTTTTAATAAAATTTTCGCAAGGAAAGGAAAGAGGAGCATAAACTAAAGCTGGAATTAGACGGGATGCTCTATTGCGACTGCAAACAAAAGAGGCGACAGAGGGCAGCCCTGTCTTGCGCCTCGATTGATCTGAAAATATGCGGAAGAAATATTGTTAGTGCAGACAGAGGCAAGTGGGCCTTTATATAAGAGTATACTCCAAGATATAAAATTTGCTCCGAAACCAAACATTTCAAGAGTGCGAAATAAATAGTCCCACTCCACCCTGTCAAATGCCTTTTCTGCGACAAGTGATAACAGGACTTCAAGCATTGATGAAGACATGGGATGATGGAGGATGTTAAGTAATCATCTGACATTAAAGAATGAAAATCTATTTTTAATAAAGCCAGTTTGGCTAGTGGAAATAATATTAGGAAGAACTGTTTCTAATCGTGAAGCAAGAATTTTGGCAAGAATTTTTACATCAACTTTCAAAAGAGATATTGGGCGATATGAACTACACATATGGGGATCTTTGTCTTTTTTCAGAATTAAGGAAACTGAAGCTTCCCACAGAGTTTGGGGAAGACAGGCTTGATCGAACGATTCATTGCAAAAGGGGAGCTACGTGTCCAGAAAATTTCTTTAAAAATTCAGCCGGAAAAACCATCTGGGCCAGGGCTTTTACCACATTGCATGGCTGAAATGGCATCACAAACCTCATCTAAAGAAATGGGGTCATCCAAAAGTTGCACAGCATCAGTTTTAACATGAAAAAGTTATGAAAGTCTTCGTAACCAGAGGTTTACTCAGATACAGTAACCGATAAAATTCCAAAAATTAGTTATTGATTTCACAATGATCTGACAGTAAGGTATTATGTGTTTTAATAACTGGTATAATATGAGAAGCAGAGGACTGTCTAAGCTGAGCCTATTTGCATTCTCCCCATACTCATAAAAAGCATGTCTTGATTTAATCAACATCTCCTCAGTAGCAGCAGTAGAAAGGGTGTCGAAATCAGCTTTTAAGAGAAGGTATTCTTTAAGAATGATGGATGAAGGACTACTTATATATTGATTTTCTAACTGCAATCTCGCAATCGTAAACTGAAATTTCCCCAGGCGGGACACACACACACACACACACACGGACGGATGGACACACACACACACACACACACGGACGGACGGACGGACACACACACACGGACGGACGGACGTACGGACGGATGGACACACACACAGACGAACGGACGGACACACACACACACACACGGACGGATGGACACACACACACACGGACGGACGGACGGACACACACACACACGGACGGACGGACGGACACACACACACGGACGGACGGACGTACGGACGGACACACACACAGACGAACGGACGGACACACACACACACACGGACGGACGGACGGACGGACACACA
>QNUK01001858.1:0-25163 GCA_013621035.1 Clarias magur | reverse complement strand
CCTCCATCTCTCTATACATGACAGCATGCAGAGAAATTGGCTATTTTCAGTGTGTATAGCTGAGTCAGGACGATTCACCACCCTCCAAAAGTGATCTGACTGCTTCATCTGGCTTATTAAAGGTTTCAAAACATTAGTTCCAAGTATGATTGGATCCTTCTGACCCCTCACGATTAGAACAGGAACGCTGAAACTAACCCCAAAAACCTCAAGCTTCAGGTTACATATACCGTCAGGGGTAGTTTGTTTTCCACCACAACCCACCAACACAATGTCTGAAGAACTCTGGATATCCTGGTCCAGCACCCCCTCTTGTCTGAGTTGAGGAACTACATCAACACTTAGGGTGGTGGCCATAGAGCCACTGTCCATCATCCCCTGAAGTTCAACTTTGTCCTGCAATAAGACACTCACATAAAACAGACTATTACTTCGACCAACTTGCACGCTGTTTTGCAAAATCACGGTCTTTGTTTCGCCAACACTCTTACAGAGTAAAGAAAAGACTGACTCAATATCAGTCTCACCAGAGGAATTACAACATAGCCCCACCTCGTCCCCTGCCCGAAGGGAGCCATCTAGTTTCCCTGCTGCGCTCCTCCATCTTGTCGACCAGAACTCCCCCTTGATTTAACTTTGTCACAGTTGTAGCTCATGTGCCCTGCGGCCAAACACTTGAAACACAAGTTATACATCCTACAATGAGCACTTGTGCTGTGCTCAGTACTTTGACAGACCTTGCATTCTCGATTTTTGTTTCCTGTTTGTTTAAGACAGGGACTCCACAGAGACTGAGTGTTGCACACTAAAGCTTTTTCTAGCAAAGCCAGTACTTTATCCAAGGCCTTCTCATCATTCACATCAGCACCTTGTTCAACCTTCGGGTCTGGGGAAGTCACATCAACTTCCTGCTCCGAAACAACTGCTGCAAATTGTTTGACAGCTTGATTGGTGAATTTTCGTTCTCTCAACCACTCATCCAGTTGGGCTTGCACCTCTGAGGCCGTCCATGATTGTACCGGTTTACTCTTGAAAACAAAAGCTAACTCTCTGTCAGGACAGTGACAAATGAACATAACTGCTAACTCTTTGTTCCTGTTATCCAAAGTCCTACCTTCCCATTTTAAACTTTGTTCAGCTACATCCGCTGCCTTATTTAGTCTTATCCAATAATCCCACGCGCTCTCTCTGGGATATGGTCTCACAGAATAGAAGTCCACCAAAGGGATACCTGAACTACTCTGCTCCCCGAAGTGCTGCTTCAAAACAGAGAATACAGAATCAACGGTAGGAGTTGTTGAACCATTACGAAGCCAGACTCTCATTACATCTCTAGCCCGCCCCATTACTCTATTCATGACTTCATCAACCATTTCTGAATCAGTCACATCAAGTTTGCTCAAGTAAACCCTCATCATGTCCTCCCATTCCATGATTGAGTTCCTGTCTGAACCATCTCCTCTAAAGTATGGTGGTGCAGCCGTCTCAGCTTTCAGGATTAATTTCATTTTTGATGCATCAATGACAGTGGAATTTAACTGCTCGGGAACATGACCACTGGCACCTTCTTGAAACTTTCTAGCTGATTGGGAATTTGAACATTCATCAAATTTCATCCTCATCATGCTGTCTCTGATTGACTGTCCAATCTCACTACCAATTTGTCTTATGAGATTCCCCATCTGACCGGACAATTCTGACTCCCCAGGGGCGTACCCACTGTCATTTTCCCTAGTGAATGGACTACCACACATTTCACGGTCAGTGGCAGAAGCAACCATTGATCTACCCCGGCCAGTACTACAATATTCGGGGTCCTCAAATAACATTGGTTTACTAGGTGTATTGGTTAACATGCCCCGCCCTCTACTGGCTGTAAATGTTGTGTCCCATCCAATATCACCTTGTTTAGCAGCCATTGTCTTTAAGTATCAGAAAGTATTCTCTAAACATAAAAAGGTAACCAAAACAAATCCAATCAATGACAATCAATCTACAGGTCTAACTGTCATTTACCCACCTATTAATTACCTTAGTCATTAATATTATATATTAATCACGGATTAATCACCTAAAACTGCAACTCACTAATTATCGGTATTACAGTGCTTTAGTTGAAAACAAAACCAATCAATGATGTGGAATACCTCATCCGTACAGTTTATCAAGCCGATTGGTGTCAGCCCACGAGGATCGAGTCTGTACTTGTCGGCTCCGATGTTGAATTCTCCCTAGATTGTCCAATTGTAGTCCGCTATGCGCGATTCAATCTGTCCAACTCCATGACAAGACCATATAACCAGTAAAAGGTTCCCTTCATACCTCCAGTTCTCGTCGATACCGATCAGACTCCACCGCAGCAATCCGGGTGATTGATAGCCATCAACCACAAATCCGGGTCACGGCACCAGTTTGTAGTGGATCTTCTTCTGCGTTGTGTTTCTCTCTCTTTCTTGTTTAAATGTATTTATTTAGTTAGTTAGTTAAATTAGTTAGTTAGAATCCAATAATTTTCTCGTCACACAGCTGGTTTTCACCACAGGAGATTTATTATGATTTTATGTAATTGTCCTTTTTCACATCTTTCTCTTCTCTCTGAATAACAAAACAAAAAAAAATGTACAGGCACTGGTATCAGGATCACTGACTCTGCATTGCCTCTCTCCACTACCAACATTTCCGGAAAAAGAGTTTTATACTCACATTATACTGTATGTAATAATGTCAATGTCACAACCAATAATAAGAAGGTTATAAAATATAACATAAGATTATCTATAAAATGCTTATATGATTATACAGCATCTTCACATTCAACCAAAGTCAGAACAGTACAATTTTTATCAGATAAACGTAACATACCTGAATAACAAAACAAAAAAAAATGTACAGGCACTGGTATCAGGATCACTGACTCTGCATTGCCTGTTAACCACACAATATATAAATTATGCAAGGTATGAATTAAAAAAAACTGCACTCTTTTATACATTGGCTATGCAACTAAGCACACTGCTAGCCGCTTAGCCACTGACATCTTTGCACACGCACGCACGCACACGCACGCGGCACCGCTATTTCGCATAGCTCAATATTAAATACCATTAACAGCACTTAAGCATTGTTTAACACAGTAATAACTTCAACTAGTGACTAAGTATAGCATGGCATGAAATCTTTAAAATTTGAACACTTAAGTATGAAATAAACACTCAACATTTAATAGAGCTCATGAAATCATACCTCTCTCCACTATCAACATTTCCGGAAAGAGAGTGATCTCCTTTTACAGCGAGTTTCACCTCTTACTCGGTTTTACAGCGAGTTTCACCTCTTACACGTACATGACGTCAGCCAACATGCATGCTGGGACAGTTACTTTAACCTAAGCTTCTTTTCCAACTAATAGTCCCCTGCAATACTAATACCAGAAAAGGAGTAAAATAAAGTAAAATTAAATAAATAAAATGCATAATCTGGTGTAACAACATATTCCATGCTACACTGGCATTGCCAGTCTGCGATTTTATTTCAGCCTTAACTGTCCACTACTGTTTTATTTTCTGCCACTAACTGAGAAATCTCCTCAGAAGTACTACAGGAGCTACACCAGCTACCCTATCCTCTGTCTCAACAAGAAAAAAGTTGGTGGTACAGGTCCTTCACACCTCTCCCTCTATCTCATTTCAGCATTTCATGATGAGAATAATGACGACACAGATCGTGGCGGTCACCATCAGGGTCTCTCACCAGGTCTGCCGTAGAGATGAGTGTATCCGGATTAAATAACCCAATCCTTTATATGACTTGTGATTAACAAATCCTTCTCTTCATTTACTCGGATCAGTTGAGTCCTATGTTATCTTGTTGTTCACAACAACACATAAATACAAATTTATTCACAAATATAATATTGTGAAATTATATAATTCAGTTATTCTCACAAGTTGTTAGCTAGTAACTGTATGAAAGAGTAGTTGACTGAGTTGTCATGCTCCCCCACTGGCCTCCACATACTTGTCATCTTCTGTATTGCCTCCCCTGGTCATATAGCAGACTTTCCTAATAAAATGGTCATGCTTCTTAGTCTTTTCTCTTCTGATAACACTCCTCTCACTATTCTTGAAAATTTTAATCTCCCCTCTGACAAGTTCCAATACTCTTTCCTCCCTCTCCTTAAAACCTCTTCAATAACATTAAAGAGCTGCCCTATCACATTATCTCAACCTGTTTTTTTTGCGACCCCTCCATTCACACTCACCCTTCCTAGCCTGCCTAAAGTCAACCAGCAAAATTTCTCTTCTACCCCCAGAGACCTCCACTCCTTCTCCCCTTCCTCTGAGCCTTCCTGTACCCTAAAGCAACCAGTCACTCCATGATCAAGATTTTATGTTATTTGAAACTTTATCTAGGTGACCTATACTATAACTACATTATGTAAATAATAAGTCAGTAAGCACTATTGGAGAATAATTACCTGTGTTAAGCTGATTGATCACTTCCTTTTATCTATAAGCTATCATGGTGAGAAAATGTAGCAGTTCATTTTTGTGTGTTAATAAACGGAAAGTGAAACATGGAAAAAAAAAATTCAAAAACTTTGAGCAGATTTTCACTGAAGGACTTAAAGTGAAGCTTTTTCCTCTTACCAGTGATAATGACTGTATACCAAATACCAAAGAGGGTGAGAATAATGACGAAACCGATCATGGCTGTCACCATCAGGGTGTCTCACCAGGTCTGCAGTAGAGATGAGCGAATCCGGATTAAATAACCCGATCCTTTATATCACTCCCTCCAGGAAATACACAACACCGTAGTTGTTGTAACTGATGGATTTAATCTTTCTTACGTGACTTCACGGTCAAATCCACGGTCAAAGTATACAAATGAACAAAATACACATAAGCAAACATTTGTTGATATAAACAAACTCTAAACTAAATATATACAATAAAGAAAAATAAACATACCTCACTGGCCTAACCAAGAGGGAATGAGTACACTTACAAAACACAAAACCTTATAAATATATTTCTTTCACTTGTCGTGGTCCAACTTTACTTGAGAACAGTCGCTTCTTCTTAACTTGTTTACCTGTTTCACGTGGTTCTTGTATGGCTCTTAGCAACGTCATAATAAAGAAAAAGTACGGGTGCAAAACAGCACAGCGGAACAAAATAATAGTTCTTACTAGTTAAAATACAACACATACAATAAATACAATACAAAATAAAACAAAATCAATGTACTTAAATTAAATGTCTCAAATAATGACATAAATAATGTTTATGGCAGCTAAACTTTATATGACTCGTGATTTACGAATCCTTCTCTTCATTTACTTGGATCAGTTGAGTCTTATCTTGTTGCTAACAACAGCACAAATAAATACAATCTGAAATTGTGAAATTACATCATTCAGTTGTTCTCAGAAGTTTTTAGCTAGTAACTGTATGAAAGAGTAGCTGACTGAGTTGTTTAGAAAACTTCCTGCATAGTCAAAAACATAGGAGAAAATTGCAGGTATTGATTCATCTGAATCACAAGATTCAGTGGATCCAGCGGACTTGTAGCACCTAGTGCGGGGTAGGCGAATTTGGTCCTAAAGCGCTACAATCCTGTGGAGTTCTGCTCAAACCCTAATCAAGACACCCGAACAAGCTAATCAAGGTCTTCAAGATTACCAAGGCTACAGTTTTCCAAAGCTACAGTTTTTTTTTCTCAGGGTTGGCGCTGAAATCTTCAGGACTCTAGGACCGAACTTGCCTACCCCTGGCCTAGTGAAAGAGCCAGATCGCATGTGTTCATGAGTCCAAGGATACGTTGAACGCCCCTAATGGAGGACTATGACAAAAGCAGGCAGAATCCATATCATAATGACACAAAAAACTGCAGCTATTTCACTTTTCCAGGATTGTATGATTGGATGTAGTGCTCTATAATCTGCTGTTAACAACACAAATATTTGTTACATGTTGTTGTTATGTAGATGTGTATTATAACAAACTGGGATAAAAAATAAAAAAAAACGGCTCTGGCATTCGTACCACTCCAACACTTTTTAGAACCCCAGAAAACAACAACACCAAAATTCTAATACAGTGGAACCTCGGATTGCGAGTAACTCGGTTTATGAGTGTTCCGCAAGACAAACAAAGATTTTTAATAAATTTTGACTTGAAAAACGAGCATGTCTTGGTTTATGAGTGCCATGTTTTTTGACACCGATACACACACACTCTCTCGCACCCCTCTCCCCGGCTTCACACAGACACACACACTCTGCTCTACACAGAAACTCTGCTCTGTCGTGATTATTTTCAAAGGTAAGGTGCTGGTTCATTTGTTTGTTTGTTTTTTTACTTTACAGCAGTGATTCCGTTAGTCTGCGCTCAAGCGAGTGTCATTAGAGAGATTTCTTTTTTTCCTGTTAAAACAGTGTTTCCATTGTGTGTGTGTTTGTTGTGAAACTTAAAAAGCGATTTATTTAAACTTTTTTTAAAGTGCAGGTTAATTTGTTTTATTTTTACTTTATATTGTATTAATTATTTAAATTAAAATTTCTGTATTTATTTTTTGGGCTGTGGAATGAATTATTTGAGTTTTCATTATTTCTTAGGGGAAGATTTGATTTGGTTTATGAGTGTTTTGGAATATGAGCCCACTTCCGGAATGAACCTCGTGATCCAAGGTTCCATTGTATTAAGCATGTGATGCTTTAGCGCAATGATTACAGCGACTGTATAATAGACATGAAAACCCAAGGTCAAATCCTTACTTTACTGTTTTTTTTTTAATTATTAAATTAAGCCATAACCGATAGCCTGTTGAAAGAGCATGTGCGTAAGTCAAATTTGTTCGTAAGTCAGGGACAAAGTGAGTATTGTACATCTTTGGCATACATATACAATATAAAGCAAACCAATTCACTTGACTAAATCTGTCCTATTCAAAATATTGCTTGATTCTGTCTTCTAGATGTACCTTCGTTCCTTTCCATGTTAATGTTAGGTGGGCGTGGTTAATCTGCGCTCTTGCGAGTTCAGTGAATAACGTGAGATTATCAGACACAGCAATGGAGGAGGAAGGAAGGACAGGCATGTGCGCATTTTGATGCTCAATTACTGTTTTTTTTAGAGGATTATAACCAGCGAATTGCGGAGATTATGCTTACAGCACTCATAGAGCGAGCAGTCTGACTGAGTCTGATCGTATGGGTGGTACAGTAGATGTGGTGTAATTTGAGACCGACTGAAATTTATGGTGTGCGTCATTGCCAAAAGTAAGTGTTTATAGTTCATTATTTACTTCAGCTATTCGGTTATATATACTTTGTAATTTCGTGCATCGATTATATGCATATCCAGTTTTCTTTCTAATTAGAACAGCATGTTAATAAATGTTGTGTACACGATGATTCATGTGTATGTTCACCTGCAGCGCTAATGATGCCGCAGTTTCTCTTCGTGAATAGTTTGAGAACTAATTAAGCTCTTTCTTTTTTTATTATAGAATCACACACACCTTCAAACTCCTATGCACACCTTCACACTCATATACACGCATGCTTACATTCACACACGCACGCACTCACCCATGGCATTATCATACACTCATTACATGTTATATATCAGTTATATATTATATATGAATATATGATAAATATATACTTTATTTTTTTTTTTTTTTTTTTTCATGGCACACGAGGATAAAGACTGGCCGATGTTGCATGCTGGTGGATGGCATCACGTCTGAGGACCGACCACTAACGGGATAACTGCACCTTCCTTTCCTAAAGTGGACACCCTGAAACTATTGGGACTTATCTCCACCACAACATTGCACCTTCACAACACTGTGATTATTGCCATCCTTATCTGTTCATTTATTTATTATTACGTGGGCCTATGCTGTTATTTTGTAATGTGATTATTTATGTTTACATCTTCCAACTTTAATATAAAGATATTTGATTTAATCTAACCTTGTTGGCTTCTTTACTCCTCCCCTATTCTTTGGACATCAAGTGGATAACCTGTCCTTTAAGGTGATATAGAACCGTATAGCAATCAGTGCATTCATACAGTCTTCCCAACAGTCCCCTTTCCCATACACTATGGAACAGTAACCGCCCTTAAGGAAATTAATCTCACAGTGAAATGTTGTCTGCCCTTTTAAATCTTTACTAGGGCAATCCCGGATGCCATTTTATTTCAGAGCGAATTTCCCCATAAGAAATAATGGAAACTCACTGTGTCATGCACACTCGTAACACAACCGGCACTAGGACCCGGGAGTAATACGGTCGGGTTTTCAGGAAGCATAAAAGGAGACAAAATGGTGCTTCACATTGCTCAGTCATTGAGTTCGCCCATGCCTTGTCTGACGCTTCGCCGACTATTCTGTGAGTACTCACCAATTCTGGTTGCTTCTTTGATTGAGTGTGTGTTGCTAGAACGCGGGTTTATTTGTGTAAATCCTTGCTCTTTGTGTAAGAGAGTTCTGAAACTAATTGCGTGGTTATCCTGCCTACTCGCGCTGCTTCCGCGTTTGGGTTTACCATCCACGCTACACGGGCTAACTGCTAAGGCTTTTCTGTTCATCCCTCGGTTGCTCGTGACACACTGATCGAAAGCAAAAATAAAAACAAAGCACTTTACCTTTGAAAAGAATCAGGGGTCCGTTCTTCGTACGTCGCTAACTCAGTTAGCTGGATTTGATTGTTGTTGATTTCTCCTGATCTTGGATCGTTTCGTTCTTCAAAGCGCATCTCGCACTTGCTGATTGGTTAAAGAGCATTTGAGGTAAATATCCACGTCAGTCCGCGTCAGTCATGCTCTTTAACCAATCAGATGTGACCTCGCCATTTCAACCAATCATCAAAAGGATTTATCACAGTCTAAATCCTGTTTACATGAAATAAACCTTCTTCCGAGCAGGTTTAAGCTTACGGACATGTTGCTATATGAGCTATGAGCAAGTGCGAGATGCGCTTCGAAGAACGAAACAATCCAAGATCAAGACAAATCCACAACAAATAAAATCCAGCTGAGTTAGCGACATATGAAGAACGGACCCCTGGCTTTTGCAGCATTTGCTGTGTTTCCCGGTGTCTTTATTAAAGTTTGAAATTCTCCATAACCCCCTTTTCTCAAGCTCCAATTGAGAAAAAAATTTAGCTAGATTTTTTGCAATTTCGTCAACCAATCGAATGGGTGGTGATCAGTGTTTCTACTGTCGATGCATGTCGCCTTTTAAACCAACGCACAAACGTGGAAAAAACTGTGTTTGTGTGTGTGTTTAAGAATTTTTTTTGTATTACTGAAACTTCTCTCTCTGTCTCACACATACACAAACACACACGCCCTGTAATAAGTGGTGATTCTGATTGTAAGTGCTGAAATCAGATAATGATGGTAGTCTCTAATCATATTTAACACAAAATATTATTTTGGTTTTAGAAGTAAGTGATGATTATAGCCAGCTGTAAAACATACAGTTTAAAATGTATAAACTATAAATCAGATATTTATTCAGTAACAGCAGTGATGATCAGTGGATTATTGTCATAAGTACAGAAGTATGGATAGAGTTTCTCAGTGAAAGACTGACCAGTGTAAGAGTAGATATGAGATCTGGACTCCACATCATAAAAGGAGACCAGACCCTCCTCATAATCCACAAACACACCCACCTTCTCCACCTTCTCTCTCAGTGTGAGGGGGACAAGATGACCAGCAAGAGCCCAGTACTGATTCTCCGACAGAGACACAGTCCAGACTCCATACTGAGGTCTCCATGTAATCCTCTCCTTCCTGTTAACACTCTCTCTCATCACTCCTAATCTCCACTCAGTGTTCCCCCTGACCTGCACCTCATAATAAAATTTCACTGATTTGAAACTCTGTTTTCCCACAACACTGCGAGAAATATTAAACCTCTCTGGTGTATCAGTGAGATTCTCCTGTTTTGTGTCTCCACGTGTCACTTGTTTTCCATCAGCAGACACTCTGAGTTCAGGATGAGCGGAATCAGGATCCAGAGTCACATCCACTGAGAGAAACACACACACAAACACACGAATAAATAATTTGTGTGTGTGTGTGTGTGTGTGTGTGTGTGTGTGTGCGTGTGAGAATTGTTTTTATTTTTAACTTGACTTTAATTAATACTGATAATTTATTACTTTACAGCAACATTTTAAAACATTTTAAAAGGACAATTAGTGTAAAGGAGTGCTAAAGAACAGTTCACCTTCATCAATAAAACAGATGACATTTTCGTAACACCACTTTAGCATGAAGGTATCCAAGTCATTCATTTCTTAAAAATTTTTTTTATCTATTTTGACACAAGCTTTCACTAGATCTCTGAAAACAGGAATGGGGTCAATCAATCCTCTTCTCTCTATTTTATTTTTCCGACTTATGTAGATAGCTATTTTTGCTTCGCAAAAAAAGGGCAACTGCCTAAGAACTGGAGATGTCTAAAATGTCCCGAATTAAAGAAACATTATCAATGATGGATCTATTGGGCACACAATATGTCTGTTCAGTTTGAATTATTGAGTCAATGATGTCTCTGAGCCGATTGGCTAGTGCTTTTGACTCTATTTTATAGTCTGTACAGAGCAGTGACACTGGACGCCAGTTTTTAATGTCCTGCAAGTCCCCTTTTTTGGGGAGAAGGGTGATCACCGCTCTCCTCCTACTCTGGGGTAGACACATTTCTCTGCAGCTTTTGTCGAGGACTTCCAGCAGATCCTCTCCGAGCTCTCGCCAGAAAAACTTGTAGAATTCCACTGGTAGACTGTCAATTCCAGGTGCTTTTCTTCCCGCCATCGAGTTCAAAGCGGCCTGCAGCTCTTCAAGAACCAGTGGTACTTCTAATGGAGCGTTGTCCTCTGGAGAGACCTTTGGAAGTCCTTGATGGAAAATGTCCAGCAGTTCTTTGTTTTCGCTGTAGTCACTAATGTACAGGTCTTTGTAGAAGTTTGTGGAATAACGTCTAATGTCATTGCTGTTTGTTATGTGTTGCCCATCCTCTGTGTATAGTGTATGCATGAATCTACTCTGCCCATTCTTTTTTTCCAGTCCAAAAAAAAACTGTGATGGAGCATCCATTTCGTTAGCTCCTTTAAAAAGTGATCTTACAAGGGCACCCTGTGCTTTTGTGCCCAATAGATCCATCGTTAATGCTTTTTTCCTTTTGATGTTCTCAAAGTTATTTATTTCCTGTGGTCTCAGTAAAGGTCTGGTTCCACTGTTTTTATCTCCAGTTCCTGTAATGCTTTGGCGATATCCTTCGTGACATTGATAGTCTACTGTTGACAGAGCTGCTGGATTAGAACCTTCCCATATTTCCACCATTGTCTGCAGGAGGAGAAAACTATCTTCTCTTTTCTAAAAGAAGTCCAGAAAAATCTGAACGACTCAATAAAATTAGCATTGTTCAGTAATGAAACATTAAAATGCCAGTATGCACTTCTGGTTTTGAGATTTGCAATAACAACTTGGCATCTGACTAGAGAATGGTCCGGAAAACTAACAGGTGTTATTTCGCTAGCTTTACAGACATTAAAATTATGTTTAAAACAGTAAAAATCTGTCTAATCTAGCTAACGAAATAAAATGATCTCTAGAATGTGCCCATGTGTATTGTCTCTCAGTTCCATGCAGTCTTCTCCACACATCTACTAGGTTGTGGGTTTTTATAACCCGTGTTAATACATACTTAGATGCTGCATGGTGTTCCAAATGATTCCTATCTATTGACTCATTTTGCGTACAGTTGAAATTTCCTCCTAAGAACAGATAATCTTTAAAATGACAGTTGGTTAAGAGGTCATTCATCTTATTTAAAAATAAAACTCTTTCAGGACCACTGGTTGTGGCATATGTGTTGATTAATGCTAGACTGAAATGTTCGTACTTTGCTTTAACTAATATTAATCTACCAGCAATCACTTCTTCTATTGTGTAGGATTCAGGTAAAAAGTGCACTCACTGAGCTTGCTGAGCTTAGCACTACTCCTCCATCCCACTCCATCGCCCATTTGAACTCATCATTCTTCTCACTATGTGTTTTCTATATGAATATCACATCTACACACGTGGACAAAATTGTTGGTACCCTTCGGTCAATGAAAGAAAAACTCAGACTCATTTCTGGTCACAGAAATAAGTTTAATCTGATAAAAGTAATAATAAATACAAATTCTATGAATGTTAACCAATGAAAGTCAGACATTGCTTTTCAACCATGCTTCAATGGAATTATTTTAAAAAATTAACTCATGGAACAGGCTTGGACAAAAATGATGGTACCCCTAGAAAATACTGAAAATAATGTGACCAAAGGGACATGTTAATTCAAGGTGTGTCCACTAATTAGCATCACAGGTGTCTACAATCTTGTAATCAGTCAGTGGGCCTATATATAGGGCTCCAGGTAGTCACTGTGTTGTTTGATGACATGGTATGTACCACACTCAACATGGACCAGAGGAAGCGAAGGAAAGAGTTGTCTCAGGAGATTCGAAAGAAAATTATAGACAAGCATGTTAAAGGTAAAGGCTATAAGACCATTTCCAAGCAGCTAGATGTTCCTGTGACTACAGTTGCACATATTATTCAGAAATTTAAGATCCATGGGACTGTAGCCAACCTCCCTGGATGTGGCCACAGGAGGAAAATTGATGACAAATCAAAGAGACGGATAATCCGAATGGTAACAAAAGAGCCCAGAAAGACTTCTAAAGAGATCCAAGGTGAACTTCATGCTCAAGGAAAATCAGTGTCAGATCGCACCATTCGTCGTTGTTTCAGCCAAAGTGGACTACATGGGAGACGACCAAGGAGGACACCACTGTTGAAAACAAATCATAAAAAAGCCAGACTGGAATATGCCAAACTACATGTTGACAAGCCACAAAGCTTCTGGGAGAATGTCCTATGGACAGATGGCTTTTTCTCAAGGCACATCAGCTCTATGTTCACAGACGGAAAAATGAAGCACATCAAGAAAAGAACACTGTCCCTACTGTGAAACATGGAGGAGGCTCTGTTATGTTCTGGGGCTGCTTTGCTGCATCTGGCACAGGGTGTCTTGAATCTGTGCAGGGTACAATGAAATCTCAAGACTATCAAGGGATTCTAGAGAGAAATGTGCTTGCCAGTGTCAGAAAGCTGGGTCTCAGTCGCAGGTCATGGGTCTTGCAACAGTACAATAACCCAAAACACAGCTAAAAACACCCAAGAATGGCTAAGAGGAAAACATTGGACTATTCTAAAGTGGCCTTCTATGAGTCCTGACCTCAATCCTATTGAGCATCTTTGTAAGGAGCTGAAACATGCTGTCTGGAAAAGGCACCCTTCAAACCGGAAACAACTGGAGCAGCTTGCTCATGAGGAGTGGACCAAAATACCTGCAGAGAGGTGCAGAAGTCTCACTGACAGTTACAGGAATCGTTTGATTGCAGTGATTGCCTCAAAAGGTTGTGCAACAAACTATTAAGTTAGGGGTACCATCATTTTTGTCCAGGCCTGTTCCATGAGTTTTTTTTATTTTTTTTATAAATCCGTTGAAGCATGGTTGAAAAGCAATGTCTGACTTTTATTAGTTAACATTCATAGAATTCTTATTTATTATTACTTTTGTCAGATTAAAGTTATTTCTGTGACCATTGTGAGTTTTTCTTTCATTGACCAAAGGGTACCAACAATTTTGTCCACGTGTGTATATGCTTTAATGTAGTCAATTCATATAATTCTGCCCATTTTCATATATCACTCCCCCCCGCCCACCCACATTATATTTAAGTAAGCGATGCTAAAGTCAGTCATGAATAGAAATAAAGAAAGGAATAAAATAATTAATTCTACAATGTTTATTTTAAGTACTCTCTTCGTCTTCACACAGCAAATCTTGCCTGGTTCTGGTTATAAACTTTAAGTCTATATATTTCCTGCTGAGTGAAGTCCCTGCGTTTTTCTCTCATCATGGCTGTAGCTAAGTTCACAAAGTTTTGTTTATTGGGGAAGTACTGGTCTACTCGAATTCTTTTCATATTTTTTGTTTTTTGAAGAAACTGTTTTATCTCTTTTTTTTTATATCTTTCTATTGGTTCATCACTGTTTTGCTTATATTCATCACTTTCTGTCTCTGCATTTGTGTCTTGTTCAAATGCTGAATTTGACTTCTGCTTCCTGACTGTTTGTGGCTTGTTTTTCTTTTTCTACTTCAACTAGTCCTTTCCTTCTAGTCTGAGGTCCACTGCTCCCTGCTTTTGATTTCCTTTTTGACCTAACCCAACATCGTCTACGGTCATGCTAGTGTTTTCAGAACCTAAACCAACATAAATACTTTGACTGTAGTTGATGTTAGTCAGTTGTGTTCTGAAAAGTGTTTTCACTCAGGGTAACTTGGGTAACTTCTTCTGTCTTCTTCTGTCTCCATCTGCTTGTTTTCCTGCTCACTGTTCTTTCCTCCTTCTTGGCCCTCAGTTTTACCTTCTTCTTGTTTAGTCTCTTTCTGTCCGCTTGTTTGTACACTATATTCTCCACTGTCTTGCTCATCATTAATTTGCGTATTTTTCTGTTTGCTTGTTACTGTCTTCTGGTTGGCTGTAGCTCCTTTTTCAAGACAGTTCCAAATTAAGTGTCCCTCTTGACCACAGCCAAAACATTTTAATTTTCCGGAAGTTGCAAAAATGGCAAATTCCTCCCCCATGTACATTTATTTTAAACATGATGTTCAGATCTTCATCCCTGCTGTTTAAGATCATGTACACATGTCTCCTATAGGAGACGATATGTCTAAGCTCAGGATCTTTGCATCCTGCTGGTATCATTTTAATGGGTGACATTAGTTTTCCAAATCTGGATAGCTGTTTACTCAGAACATCATTGTCAATGTACGGGGGAACACTGTTTTTGTGGGGGTAACGACGGGGAGAACGTTTACCAAAGTATCTTTAAGTACGACCTTGCTAGCTATTACTGTCTCAGCTTTGTGAATTTCATCCACAAAGAACACTACAGGCTTGTTCATCCGGGCGGCAGACACAATGCTCTTCCCGCCGATTAACTTTGCTACAGCTGAAGCGCATTCCTCTACGGATCGCGCAAAAGTTGTTAGCACTTTAAACCCGTGCTTTCGGGTAAAGTTTGTAAACGCCATACCGCCAAACACACACACACACCGGCCTATGCCATGTTATCTGACTGCATGTTTTCCGTTTATTGGTTGGTTCAGTAGCGGATGTCTCCTCTTTTCCCCTCTCGGTTTAGTTGTAGTGTTTTCTTTAAGTGTCGGTGGTGGTGTGCTGATTTGTGGCTGCTGTGTTTCGGTGCACATGTTAGGGGCAGCATTAGGGGCGGGGTCACTGTCTATTAGGATCTGTCTTTCATGAGAATGATGAACTTCCGGAAGTCGGCCAGCTCCTTCTTAATCACCTCGTCCTTAATAAACGGGGGCATGTATGAAATCACCACACGCGTCGCAGGGAAAAGACAGAGGGGTGACTTGGACACCACCATCACTTTGTTCATTCGGGAGGAAGAGTAAATGTTCTCACACCCTACCTGCTCTTCCACCACTAGTAGCACCGTCCTCCTACAATAACCCTACACTGTAACAAATAAATCGCAGCTGTGGTTGCCAGAATTTTACCGGTAACACCATTATTGCACTTTAAAAAAAAATGAACCCATAAATTTTTTTACGGTAAAAAACTGGCAGCTGTGGTTGGCAGAATTTTACCGTAAAAATACGGTAGCAATTTTTTTGGTTTTACGGGATTGCATTCATTATACTGTATATTATACGGATTTAATTGTTTATTTTTATGGTTTATAACTGTATAATTAACATGTTTATGTTGTTACAAAAACAGTTTATACCTGTCAAAATCCAGGGTTTCCATTATAACAAATACGGATCATAACCATGTTTTTTACAGCTCAGAACTGTCTAATTTAAAGATTTATGTTGTAATAATAACGGTTTATTTCCATCTTTTTTACAGCTCGGAACTCACTCACTATCTACTGTATATAGCTTTATCCTGTATTCAGGGTTGCGGGGGGGACCTATCCCAGGAGCACAAGGTGGGGTACACAATGGACAGGGTTCCAATCCATCACAGGGCACACACACACATTAAGGGCAATTTGGGACCACCAATTAGCATAATCTGCAGGTATTTGCATTTATTTATTTACTTGCATTACTGAGTAGCCTAACTCATACTATATTTTTTTAGATGTTGCAAATAAAATAAATTGTAAATAATTTTTACACCAGATGCCATTCTCAACCCTCCGATTTTTATCTTATTTGGACTGTGGGAGGAAACCAGAGTACCTAGAGGAACCCACCAAGCACAGGGAGAACATGAGAACACAGGGACAAACACAATGCACACAGAGACAGGAATCAGGCCTGGCCGGGAATCGAACCCAGACCCCGGGGGTGAAAGGCAACAGTGCTAACCACTACACTACTGTGCTTGCTATGTGATTATTGAATTCGTTCAGATATTCTTTACTTGTATTTATTTATTTACTTGTATTACTGAGTAGCCCAACTCATACTATATTTTTTTAGATGTTGCAAATAAAATAAATTGTAAATAATTTTTACACCAGATGCCATTCTCAACACAACCCACAAACTGAGCAGAGCAGGAATCAAACCCAGATCTTCCACATGGCAGGTAAGAGACTTACCACTGCGCCACAAGTACTCTAGATTTTTACATTGGTGGAAGTTTTACTTAAGTTATTGTTACTTAAGTACTTACGATTACATAAAACATCAAATTTGTTCAGCTAACTTAAAAGGGGCATTTCTACAAACTCATAAATGCCAAAAAGGTCTGAATACTCAAAAAGATCTATTAATTTGACCTCATTGCAATTATTTAAGTTAACAGTACTCAATGTGTTTAATTACTTTGAGTATTAGGGTTTACAGTGCATGGCAAGCGAAACACCTACCACTGAGGCACCAGTGCTCTGGTACTTTAGGGATCCCAGGGATTCCTTTTTATAAATACAGTATATCATAAATTTTTACTGCAATAAACCATATTTTCACGTTTTTAACTGTTAAATTTAAGGTCTTACTCTGTAAAACTAATTACAGTTTTTAACTTTTAAAGTTTTGTGAAATACGGTTTTATCCTGTAGCATTTATACGGTATTTTACTGTTAAATTTACAGACATTTTTTACAGTGTAACGCCATGCCGGAGCGACAGAGTCTCCACACCAGCCTCAGAGGACATGGTGCCCCACTCTCTCTCTCTCTCACACACACACACACACACACACACACACACACATTCACTAAGTCTTTCAGGGCTTGGCAGGATGCCAAACAACCTTTCACACACACTCCTTACACCAAGCACATGCAGAGAAAGAGAGAGAGTGTGTGTGTGTGCGTGTGTGTGTGCGTGTGTGTGTGCGTGTGTGTGTGTGTGTGCGTGTGTGTGTGTGCGTGCGTGTGTGTGTGTGTGCGTGCGTGTGCATGTGCGTGTGCGTGTGCGCGAGAAAAAGAGAGAGCGAGAGAGAGAGAGACTGTGTGTGTGTGTGTGTGTGTGTGTGTGTGTGTGTGTGTGTGTGTGTGTGTGTGTGTGTGTGTGTGAGAGAGAGAGTTTTTAAGTTTTACACACACTTTACAGTTACATAATATATTTGTTACATATTTACCATTTTTATTATGTTTTTTATAAGGAAAAACCCTGTGACCCTCCAACCCACCAACAACCTCAACCTCTTTTAAAGTTTTTTCATTTGAGGTTCAGTCACCCTATTACATTTCATAGTCTTTATTCATTTCATAGGTTTATTTGAGTGTGTCACTGCATTCATTGTATTACTCTGTCCAAAGCTACTGTCAGTGTCCATGTCCTGTGTTTTTTCTTTGCTGGCAGCAGGTTTCAGTTTCTTGTTGGTTGATGTGAGATTTTTTTACTGTTTCCTGGAAATAGTTTATTGATCAATAGTCTATTTTCTTTCTCGGTTATTTGTAAGAATTAGTTTATATGTTCTTCCATTTCTTTTTGTGGTTCTCCCTGTGTACAGTATGTGCTGTGCTACATCCTGCTTCTCCTGTGTTGCGATGTTCAGAGATTGGCTGCGGGTTTGCTGATGGGTTCTGTAATGGGTGTCTCTTTTTCTCCTGGGTTTAACTGTAGTGTTTTATTTGGGTGTTGGTGGTGGTGTGCATATCTAATGTTCCTGTATCTTTCCGGTGCAGACATTAGGGGCGTGATCAGCATTCGGGGCAGGTCATCGGGATCTGCACTTGCGCTGTGTACAGTTGTTGCGGTGTTCGTGCTAGCACCGGGTGCGGTGTGTGTCTCTGTGGTGTGCAGGACTGACCTTAGTGAATACTGACTCAGTTGTGTCACTGAGGCACGCGGTAGACTCGGACTCCTCTGTCCCTGCGCTGCTGCCACTCTTTTGATTTGCCCCCTGAGCTCCCTGGCTGGGAGCCTCCACGAGGACAGTTCAGCCTTTTGTGTACCATGTCCCTGCACTCAAAACACCTCAGCATCTCCGTGGTAGTGAAAACAACTGGTAGCGCAACTGCTGTCGTCCACTTTACACTTAAAATTAACATGAATTGTTCCTTCCTGGTTATTTAAAACCATTAAAACCTGTCTGCGAAAGGACAGGACGTGTTTCACTCTGGAGCTCTTACACCAGAGCGGGATATCTCTCATGGGGCTGATGAACTTCCCGAATCGGGCCAGCTCCCTCACGATTTCTTCATCCTTTATGAATGAGGCAAGTTAGAGATCACCAGACTTAGCGCAGGGGCAGACACTCATGTAACCTGTCTCCAGAAAAGCCTTTTTCACAGCCGGTCATTGCCTCAGACCTGAATTGGTGTAACAGTGCCGGGTAAAGGAGAAATTAACATTTGGGCAGTGTCGGGTAAACTACTGTATAGAACCTGCGTCAAAGTTGTAAATAAGAAAAGACTGGCTGGGAGGATGGACACCGCACGGCGAGAGGTACTTGGTGTTAATGATGATGTTAAACCAGAGTGGAGGGCACTGTATAAACCATCATTAACCAAGTAATTTGTTAATTACCAAGAAATCGACCATTATTAACCAAGAAAAACTGTGCTCCAATGGTGGTTGTAACACAGTATCATGGTAAATCTCTATTTAACCCCAGAGGTCACACAAGTATGTCCTTTCTGTTGTCAAAGGAAAACAGTTTTTCATGCTTTTATACATTTCCAACTACAGTCACTGTTTGTGTTTTTACAGAATCTCTTAATGTGCTTTCTTGTAAATTTTAGCTTTTAGGTTTTTATCTTTGGTTTTAAATATACCAAGACAAAAAAGATTCAGGTGACAACTAATTAATTTTATTTTGGGCCAAGCCAAAGTTGTAATCTATATTACCAGGAAGAACAAAATAACACTAGGCACTGATTACAACATAATGACAAGTTTATCCAAACAAGGAGAATCCTGGAAGATTTTATTTTCTATAAGAGCATTGGGGATTTGGAAACGTTCATGGTAGTGTGATGTTGTGACGAGGCTTTATGATCCATCATAAACAATGAACTTGTTTTTACACACAATGTTAATTAAGAGAACATCCATGCCCATGTTCTATTATTTTATTTATTTACATGGTTATTTATTTAATTATTTATCTATTTATCTATTTAATGTCTAAGTGTTCTAAAGACAATTTTACTACGGCACATGAATTTTATTGTTTAATGTGCCTAGCACAAATAAAGAATTGTAAAACTCTCTCTCTCTCTCTCTCTCTCTCTCTCTCTCTCTCTCTCTCACACACACACACACACACACACACACACACACACACACACACAGACACAGACACAGACACACACACACACACACACACACAAAGGATAAAATAGAATTGTTTTTACCTAAAGACAACTTCTTCTTCAATAACTCTGAAACATGAATTCACATATTCAGTCAGGACAACTCAGTGCAACTTTTAACATCCTAGTTTAAGATATAACACCCACCTATCAGAAAAAAAAAGTAAAAAAACGGAAACACTGATATGGAAAAGGATCACTCCCTGCTAAAAATGACTTGTAAACTCAATCAGGTGAAGCTAATCACTTTCTCAATGGCACACAAAGTTTTGCACAGCTAGACTTTGTAATATGTGCCCAATCGTTTTTGCAGAACCACAATCCATTCTACTGCCAGTGTGAATCAGTGTGTATGGAGATTTCATGGCTATATGTTTAATTATATAACAACTGTTAGTAATATCACCTAATTATATCCTAGTATTTATGAGGAGTGTCCACATACGTTTGCCCATGTGGTGTAGTTAAGAGCTAATGTGCAATGTAAAGATGGTTTATATCTTTATATCTCTATATCTTTATATCAGAAACTTGTGTATTTACTGTAATTCATTATGTGCCTTCCTATTAAATATTCAATATTATTTTAAAAGCACAAGTTTATTCTCACCTGCATATTCCTCCACTTTCTGAAGCTCTAAGGCTGAAACAGATCAAATTGTTTTGAGTATTTTGTGTAAATTCTGTAAAAATATATGTATAGTATGAAAAGAATAAGATATAGAGTGTGATATAGAGATAAGAGAAATAGACTACAAAACAGATTGCAGTTATGAAATGTAATCATCTTGTCATGTTATGTTGTTGCTTTCGGCTGCTCCCATTGAGGGGTCGCCACAGTGGACCACTAGATCCTCAATGCCCTGTCATATATTTGTTAAATGATGAAGTACACGTTAAACATGATGTTACAGCTCAGTTTTAATCCTATAGAAAGTAATTTATTATAATGTGACTGATGTGTTGAATCCTCTATGAAGTGAAATCAGAGTCATCAGATCTGGCTGGCTCGTGACAGGTATGATGACTCTTATGTCACTTCATAGAGTTAAATCTATGGAGATCTCAGCTGCGTGGTGGAGATGGCATTGTGCACATGTACACGTCCTAACTTCACTTCAGCACTGCTCTTTAAGTTAATATCCACCACACACCTGAGGTCTATCATGTAATCATTCCTCAGAATGCAGAGAGATTCAGTCATTCAGTCCATTCCTTGGATTTCATCTCTCTTTCCCCTTTGGATCTATATCGGTATTACTGCTGTGTATGACCTCACCTGGTCACAGACTAATTTTTATGCTTTGCATTTTCGGCGAATTACGGATAATCTCTCTGCGTGTGTGCCTTAGATCTTATGTGATGAAGAATTTCCCGTTAGAGATTTAATGCTTGTTCGGGTTCCCCTTTGTCAGAGAGAGAAACTGAACATCGGGTTTGTGAGTTCTCACTGTCTCTGATCAAAGACTCTCCTCATCTTGCTGCCAATTCTTCTAGTCACTACTTTCAGCTCCTCAGAATTACCTGTACGTCATCATCTGTATGTCACAGGACATTTCCTGTTTACCCAGGAAGAACCACTATAAATTTGTTAAAATAAAAGTATACACAAATATAGGTTTTTCAGTAGCACTTGGAGCACAGGGCTTATTCTAGCATTAATACATATAGTACTGAAAAAATAGTCTCTTTATGAGAAATCAGACCTACTGCATTATGACTGTAAGAATCATAAGAATGTAATGTAATTTATGCTTGGTTAAATGTTTTCCAAGCAAGCTAATCCTAGAGCACAATAGCGGGCACATGTTTAGCATGGTTAAACTCTATACCATAAAGGTTCTAGTCAAGTAAATTTGTAATGCTAATGCAATTTTGGAAGGAGCTACTTTAACTTTTTTGTTCAGTGTATATGGTGTGCAGCAAGAAAAAAAATTAAATCCTGTTTAGTTTTTCTTGCAGCAAGGAAAAAAATTAAACCCTGTCTAGTTTTTCTGGTGTCACAATGAATGCTGATGAACTCTAATCAGATTAAAACTTTGTAAAAAATGCAGCTTTTACAGAAAAAAGAAATCTTGTTTAGATGATCCAGTCATGCTGTACTGTAAATGTATGCAAAATAGTAAAATTCAAATAAAAATTTTATTTCTCACATACACAGTCATACTGTCACAGTCGGTCCAGGCTCCAACACCACCAGCCCAACACAGCGCCCTTTATCACCGGAGTACTAATCAGTATCACCTGAGGTTAATCAACACACGCCCATAAAAGCACACACCGCGCTGCACTCAGTGTCCGGGCTTGTTTAACGAAAGTGGACCGAATCTCCGAGATCACTTGTAAGAAGTATATGTCTTCTGCATTACTTACCTGTATTCTCTGTTTCCTAGAAGTCATCCAAGTCAGGCTTCCTCAGCTTCATACCCACTGCTCCGTGGTGTGTGCTCTCCGTCCAAGAATCGCCAGTCATCAACTTCCTTTGTTTCCGAAAAAGTAGCGTTTCAATAAAGAACTGCCATAGCCTTCACCTCATCTCGTTAAGCTGCCATTTCCGCATTCCTTGCAAATAAATGATTGCTCATCTTTAAACTTAACATCTTGTGTGTGAGTATATCCTCATTACAGAAGCCCGGACCGTACCATCAATTAGGATGAGTAATCCCAAACACATCCAAGCGCTGGTGGAGGAGTTACGCCGGATTTTCGTAACAACACCGCCGCCATTACCGAGCGTATCCACCGGCGCTTCCAGCACTTCCTCGGCGGCCCCGGTTCCCAGTCTCAGTCTGGCTCGGCAGGGAATTGCAAGGGTTTTCTACTGCAGTGCTCACTTACCTTTGCTATGCAACCCGCATGTTATCCCAATGACAAAGCAAAGATTGCCTATATAATTTCACTTTTATCGGGACAGGCTTTGCAGTGGGTGGAGTCAATCTGTTCACATGCTGGACCACTAACGGACTCTTATGAACTCTTCGTTTCACATTTCAGGGAGGTATTTGAGCGTACAGACAGTGAAGGATCGGCAGGAGAACAGCTATATCACCTTACACAAGGTAATCTTTCAATTCAAAACTATGCATTGCGTTTCCGTACCTTAGCAGCGACCAGCGGGTGGAATGAGCAAGTCCTCATCACCACCTACCGTCAGGGGTTGGAGCTTATGCAATCTGCGGCTTATGCTGGCGACTCACGATGACTCCACGGTCAGCAGTTTATCCAACTCTCTATTCGATGTGCTGCACATCTCGCCTCCTGCCGCACTGACCCAAGGAATCCCGCGGCACTTCTCTTCAGGCATCCGAGGAATCCAAGATCCTCCGATCCAGACAAGGAACCAATGCAGCTGGACAGGGGTTGAATTTCACCCTCTGAACGACAAAGAAGGCTGACCCAGAGTCTGTGCTTATACTGTGGTAGCGCAGGGCACTCTAGGCTGGAGTGCCCCATCCGTCCCCCTTGCCAAGAGGTCAGTGCTCTGTATACTCATGTCGAAAGGTTACAACCACTCACCACAAATGTAATTCTTACTGCCTCTTGTCTTACGATTTCAGTGGCCGCTCTCCTCAACTCTGGGTCAGCCGGAAACTTAATCTCCGGAGAGATCAAAACCACCCAGACAGAAAAACTCTTCAGGTACAATCCATAACTGGAAAAACCCTGTCCAGGAAGTCAGTCCATCTTTATGCGAGCCCTGTTACATTACGTCATGTCATCGAGAGGAGATCACATTTTTGGTATTGGAGGAATTCACCTCGGACGTCGTCTTGGGGCGCCCATGACTGATGAAGCATGATCCTATCCTCTCGTGGGCTACAGGAGAAATTCTTAAGTGGGGAAGGACCTGCTTCGAAAATTGTTTTCCCCAGCTTCCACTAAAACCAAACGTTCTCAACCTGCAATCCACATCGATCGAGAGACCAGTGGATAAACAGTCTGTGGAAATTCCCCACCAATATTCCGCATTCGCAGATGTCTTCTGTCTAAAAAGAGCCACACCGTTGCCACCACATCGGCGATGGGACTGTGCGATTGACCTTCTCCCCGGAGAACCACTACCTCACGGACGAATATATCCACTCTCACTCCCCGAAGGAAGGGCCATGGAGGAGTACATCACTGAGGCTGTCCGACAAGGTTACATCCGACCGTCCACTTCCCCAGCGGCATCAAGTTTTTTCTTCGTGGCCAAGAGGGAAGGTGGTCCTCGGCCCTGCATCGATTTTCGCACCCTCAACAAAGCCACTGTGAAGTTTAGGTATCCATTGCCCCTAGTACCAGCAGCTTTAGAGTGTCTCTGGGAGGCCATGTTCTTCACCAGACTGGACCTCTGGAGCGCCTACAACCTAATCCGCATCAGGAAGGGCGATGAGTGGAAGACGGCATTTGTCACACCTACAGGGCTCTACGAATACCTGGTTATGCCCTACGGCCTCGTCAACGCCCCAGCCATCTTCCAGAACTTCATGCACAAGACCCTCCGGGATTTCCTTCATCAATTTGTCATTGTTTATATTGATGATATTCTTATCAATTCCAAGTCTGAGTGCGAACACTGTCAACACGTCACAAGGGTGCTTCAACATCTACGCCAGTTTCAACTCTTTCTCAAGGCTGAAAAATGCTCTTTCCACCAAACTTCCGTCAAGTTTCTGGGATACATCATTGACCGTAATGGATTGAGGATGGACGAGCAAAAAGTTTCCACCATTTCTACCTGTCCAGAACCTACCACCATCAAGGAGCTGCAGTGCTTTCTAGGGTTTGCCAACTTTTATCGGAGGTTCATTGTAAATTACAGCATCACAGCCAGCCCATTGACCACCTTACTCCGTGATAAACCCAGATCGCTGAAATGGTCACCGGAAGCCACCTCAGCTTTCCAGCAACTCAAACAAGCCTTCATATCTGCACCAATCCTTGTTAACCCCAACCCAGATCTCCCGTTTGTGGTGGAGATTGATGCCTCAACAACCGGGGTAGGAGCAATTCTCTCCCAACGACAGGGGAACCCACCGAAACTTCACCTATGCGCCTTCTTTTCAAGGAAATTCAACCCAGCTGAAGTGAACTATGACATCGGAGATTGTGAGTTATTGGCCATAGAATTGGCTCTCGATGAGTGGAGGCACTGGTTAGAGGGAGCAGCACACCAGTTCATGGTGCTGACCGATTATAAGAACTTGCAGTACTTACAGGAGGCCAAGAGGCTCAACCCTAGACAGGCGAGATGGGCCATGTTCTTCTCCCGGTTTGACT
>QNUK01001857.1:0-25241 GCA_013621035.1 Clarias magur | reverse complement strand
TTTTCTGAGAGCTTCTTTAAAGACAACAGATTTTTACTTAAGAATATCAAAGTATATTTACTTAAGTATTTTTTATTGTGCATTTGTTCATATTTAATTAGATAAAGACTCATTTGCATAAATAAATGTAACTATTAAAAAATTTATAAAAAATATTAAATAAAATATGTTTAAAAGGGATTGTAGTGTGTAAGACTGGTTATATTGTAATGAAGTGATTGTAAATGTAGTGTGTGTGTGTGTGTGTGTGTGTGTGTGTGTGTGTGTGTGTGTGTGATGTGATGTGATGTGATTAGAGGTTGTGTGGTCCTACTGTACCTTCAATGTTCAGCTGGAGAGAATAACTGCCTTTAGGATTCCCGTTTACGTCAAAGCTCTCTAAAGTGTATGTTCCAGAGTTGCTCCTCTCTGCACTGGTTAGTATCAGAGTTTTATTATCATTAACAAACTGCCATCCTGGGATATTTGGTGTTGGTGGGTTACTTTGGGTTTTTCTATATTTTAAAATGATACGAGTGGTAAATGTCTTGTCTGTGGTCTTTAGGTTAAACCCATCCTCCAGGGGCATTTGCAGGTGCAGTTGTTGTCCCAGAGCTACAGAACACTGATTATTACTCTCATTAAATCTACAGACAACAGGATCCTGAAACAGCAAACCTGCAGAGAAAAACATCATCAGGAACATTCTTAATATTATTACACACTGATATTGTAACATATTGAGCCTCTAAAGGGACATTTGGGGGGGGGGTGAAAATTTCACCAACATTCCAAGGGATATCGCGAACAGACCACGTGACTCACACTTCCGGGTCAGTCTTCCAGCGCCAAAATACAGACAGAGCGAAATCCGAGTACAAACTGAATGTCTTTATGTTTTAAAACGCAGTAATTCTCTCTATAAGTGCTTAACAACACACGTTTAAACCCGATTACACGTTGTTTTTTAGCGGTTAGCTGTTAGGTGCATTACTGCCACTCACTGGACGGGATCGGTAACGCTCACTTTTCCGTTCAAGAATCAAGTTTGGCCGGCAACTTTTAGATGCATTACTGCCACCTGCTGGATAAAATCGGTAACGCTGAAGGGTCAAGTTTCTCGAGATGTAAAAAATATTTAAAATATATAAATAATAAAATTCTGCACGACTCTTATCTGTAAAAAATAAAAACTTAAGTAGACGTCAATGTTGATGGGTTAATGAAGTGCTGTTCCTAACAAAGAATGTAAAAAAAAAAAAAACAGTTGTGTATGCACAAATAATTTTATATACACACACGGTTATTTTAATGTATGTGCTATAGACGATTCCCCCAACGTCGTGAATGGAGTTTGTTTTTTCATCCCGTCTTGACATGACCACATCTATTAGACATGTGACAGCCATTTTCTTATACAGTGGAACCTCGGATTGCGAGTAACGTGGTTTACGAGTGTTCCGCAAACCGAGCAAAGATTGAAAAAAAAAAAAATTCTCTCACTCACTAGACTTGAGATGTGGATGCAGAGAGATTCATCAATTTTTGGTAGAGTTTATTTGACCAAAATGGAAAGTCTGTCTAGATGCATTTATCCGGCACCTTGCCTATCTATTTCTAATAGAGCCATTAAGACTATCAACCAAATCAATTTCAACTTCATATGGAAAAAATGGGTGCATTATATTATATTACAGTAGGAAAGCACAACTTGTACAAGATTATGAAAATGGTGGATTACAATCCTTCGACTTTTCCTGTGTAAATGGTATGCTAAGAATTAAATGACTAAATTTTTTTGTAAAAACTGAAAATAACTTTAGGTTTTCCATTCCTAGAGGTTTATTTTTTTAAAAATTGGGTGGAATTGATTTTTTGTTAAGATGCGATTTCACTGTTTCTAGACTACCAATTAAATTATCTTCATTTCACCAACAGGTTTTGCTATATTGGAAATTATTTATTGGAAATTAAACCTCAATATGGAACAATAGATTTATTCTATTCAGATATAAATCTTTGTGCATTCTTGATTGGCTTGAAAAAGGTGTCTGGTCAGTTCATCACTTAATGAATGAGGATGGGAGTTGGTTATCATTCACTGATTTCTACCTGAAATACAACTTACACTGTGAACGTAAACAATTTGAACGTGTATTAAAAGCTATTCCTAAAAGTTTTATAAACCGTGTACAAAACAGCTTTACCAACATTTCAGATGGGTCATGTGACCTCCCATCACTTCTTTTTAATGGTAATAACCTCAAAGCAACACTTCCCAACAAAATTATCTGCTCTAGTTTTAATATGTAATATACCCAACATTGTTAGATTATAACAATATTTTACAAACTCATGATAAACCAACCATTAAAATATTACGAACACAATATATTGCCTTTCCAGTGGCTCCTAAAGCTAAGGAAACCCATTTCAAAATATTTAATGGTATTTATTCATCATCTGAGTTTTAAAGACACCGACTTAATTTTGAACAAAATGCCTGTACGTTTTGTAAAGTTGACATTGAGACTACTGATCACCTTTTTTTCTTTTCTTGTGAGTGTTCTGCTATCTTTTGGGAAAATATGTCTTATTGGTTGGAGCCAGGGATGCAATCGCTGCCCGCTTTTGAAAAAGAACATATGTTTGGAATACTGCTGGATGATAGGAATAATACGTTTTTCATTAATATAATGCTGATTGTAGGCAAATTTTTCATTCATAAATGCAAATGCATAAAAACTAAACCTTTAATCTTTAAAAAAGATTTTATTTGTAATTATGTTCCATCACTGGAGCATATGAAAGGTAAAAAGGCCAAGAAATTTGCTGGAATAATAAGAGACCTTGTTTTTTTTAGAAGAAGAATAAAGGGACCCCTTTGAATTTGTACTCACTTATATATTTTACTTATTTATTTTAGTTTTCTTTATTATTATTTCCTTGTTTTTTTTTTTCAATACTTAGTTTTCTGTGTAATTAGTGTGTGCCTTGTTTTTTATTCATGTTTACTCAAATTGTATAATGCTATTTTTTATAAATATAAAAATTATGTGTATTTGTGCATCTTGTGGTCGCACTCCTCAGTAACTTGCGCAGCCAAACTAAACGATAACGTCATTCGTTGACAACAAATTTCATTAACGATAATTATCGATTTCATCGATTAGTTATTGCAGCCCTAGTGCACAGAGATACAGTGCACAACTAATACATGACACATGCTGTCTTAATACTTTTGGCCACCACTGTGTATCTCTCTCTTTCGTGTGCGCGCGCGCGTGTGTGTAGCAAACATCAGTCAGTGTCTCATGCTCACTAGCCCCACTTTAACTAAATTTTGACTAAATTCCTTTCAGTCACAGTAAAATGACTAAAAGATCTGAAAATCTATAATTAGTGTAACACACTGCAGGTGCACTTACCGAGCCGCTGCCCTCCGCCATCTAGCGAGACTCACTGGGAGCCGGTATCGAAGACGTCCGCTTCCCTGGGTCACGTGACTCACAAACGGATTCTGTTCTGGCTCGATTGTTTTCCCTGTATTGAATTTGTACTTGAATTTCCAAGCTTGAAATGGATTGTTGAAAATTCCGTGTGACATTCAGAGCACTTAAATTTAAAGATGTTGCTTTTTAAAGTCAAATATTTCAGTTTAATAAATTCAGTAGTATTTAAATTTAAAAAATTAACAATTCGACAGTGATTCAATTTCAAAATGTATTTTTCAAAGGCTGATATAATTCAAGTAATTATGATGCTAATTTGCTTCCATAGTTTAGAGACTGGAACCCAATACAAATCACACAAACAATAACAACACTAATAGGAGATATTAAAAGCAGCAAAATATTAAGGAATGGCTCTCTATTAATAATATGCAAGAACAAAGCTCAGCAAAAAAAAGCAAATAAAATTAATGACATTAAGAGGAAAAGAGTCAAAAGTGTGCAGATAGAAGAAAGTAGGAGTTGGTATTACAGGGATACCAACAACAGTAACAATTGAAGAAATAAAGCAAAACATATCAGGAGGAAAAATAAACTAGATTAAAAGATTAATAACCACAAGAAATGGGATGACTGTACGTGCTGCTAAAGCCTGTATAGCCTGTACGTGCTGCTAAAATTTGAGGAAAGTAAATTACCATATAGAGTATTTGTGGGATACATGAGTTACGAGGTAAAATCCTACATTCCTCCCCCACTAAGATGTTACAAATGCCAAAGATAAGGGCATATTGCTGCAGTAAGTAGAGAAGAACATAGGTGTGGGTGATGTACAAGAGCAGAAGTTAAGAAAATAATTAAAGATCACACAAACCAAATATGGCAAGAAAGATGGGATGAAGAAAAAACAGGTAGACATATGCATAAAATTCAAAAACAGATTAGAAGAGGGAATGTATGGGGCAGAAATAGAAGAGAAGAAATCATAGCTAGGCTAAAAATAGGACACACAACTAAATCAATGTCTTAATATAATAGGCAAACACCCAACTGGAGAGTGCGAATTCTGTGGACCAATAGAAACAGTAACGCGTATATTAACAAACTGTAAAACATACGACAAAGAAAGACAGGAACTCAGTGAAACCATGCAAGAGGAAGGAGTAGAAATGATTACAAACAACATACTAGGGAAGATGAAGTGTAAAATATATAGAGGTCTATTTAATTATCTAAACCAGGGGTCAGGAACCTATGGCTTGCAAGCCAGATGTGGCTCTTTTGATGGCTGCATCTGGATTAATAATAATAAATAAATAAAAAACTTTAAAAATATAAAACATTCTCATGTATTTCAATCCATCCACTTCCTACCGCTCATGTTATGGTTGCGGGCTGCTGGAGCCAATCGCAGCTGTCCTACAATACAACACCGAATTTTTATTGGATGATGCGTAACGTACAAATTAAATCAAATCCTTCTAGCTAATTGCAGAAACCCTTTTATCGAAGAAGATGGCTAAAAGAAAAAAGGATGAGGGGTATCGTACTTTTCAGCAGGAATGGACAGAGGAATTCATCTTTGTGGAGAGAGCAGGTTCTGCAGTGTGTCTAATATGCAATGATAAAATTGCATCAATAAAACGGTCAAATATAAAGCGACACTTCGACACACACCATACTACATTTACATGGAAATATCCTGTGGGGCACAGCAGCAAGAAAGCATGTCAATAGCTACTGTGCAGAGTGCAAGCTAGTCAGCAGCAACTTCGTGTTTGGACCCAACATGGTGACTAGAATTCAGCTAGCTTTGCTGGTGCTTTAGCAATTGTGAGAAACGGAAAGCCATTCACAGATGGGGAGTATGCCAAAACATTCATGCTTGATGTTGCCAATGAACTTTTTGACGACTTTTCGGATAAAGACAAGATAATCAAACGAATAAAATACATGCCTCCATCTGCAAGAACTGTTCATGATCGTACCATCATGATGGCAAATCAAATTGAGGCAACACAACAAAGGACATAAATGCTTTGCGATTCTTTTATCTCGCTTTGGATGAGTCAACAGACGTAATTCATTTATCCCAGTTCAGCATGATTGCAAGGTATGCTGTCGGTGACACATTACGTGATGAAAGTCTTGCTGTTTTGCCTATGAAAGGGACAACAAGAGGGAAGGATTACTTCAAGTCTTTCACTGAGCTCGCTAAAGAAAAAAATCTACAGATGGATAAACTTATTTCTATGTGTACTGATGGTGCTCCGTGCATGGTGGGGAAAAACAGAGGATCCGTAGCGCTTCTTTGTGAACATGAAAAAAGACCCATCCTAAGTTTTCACTGCATCCTACATCAGGAGGCGCTTTGTGCTCAGATGTGTGACGAGCAGCTTGGTGAGCTGATGTCGCTGGTCATTCGGTTGGTCAACTTTATTGTTGCCCGAGCTTTAAATGATCCAGTTTAAAACAATGCTGGATGAAGTTGGGAATAATTATCCTGGTCTGCTTCTGCACAGCAATGTGCGTTGGTTGTCAAGAGGGAAAGTGCTCAGCCGTTTCGCGGCTTGTCTGAGCGAAAACCGGATTTTCTTTAAATGAAAAACGCTGAGCATCCTGAGTTCGCTAACACTGAGTGGCTCCTGAAGTTCTACTATCTCGTGGACATGACTGAACATCTGAACCAGCTCAATGTGAAAATGCAAGGCGTTGGAAATACAGTCTTATCCCTTCAACAAGCAGTGTTTGCCTTTGAAAACAAGCTAGAACTCTTCATCACCGACATTGAAACAGGTTGTGTACTACACTTTGAAAAACTGGGAGAGTTTAAAGATGCATGCATAGCAAGTAACCCTGCTCAACATCTTGATCTTCAGCAGCTAGTGGGCTTCACATCTAATCTCCTGTTGTCATTCAAAGCGCACTTTGGAGAATTTTGTGAGCGCGCTTGTCTTTTTAAATTAATCACCTATCCACACGAGTGGGCAGTGGCGTTAGATCCCCGGTGTCTCCGTCAGAGATTTGTGCTACACGCTGCTGACCTGAAGGCCTCAGACATATGGGTGAATAAGTTCAAGTTGCTTATTCAAGTCAAGTTCAAGTGAATGAAGATTTGGAAAGATTTGCACGACGGCAAGCCGAGTTGGCAAGCAAACACAAGTGGGTAGAAATGAAAAAATTCAACCTGCGGACTAGCTGATTGTCAAAACAAAGCTTCTAGTCACGTACCACACACTGCAGTGTGTGAGTATTGCTGTACAATGTTTGGCTCTACGTATGCGTGGAAGGTGAGCAGTTTTTCTCACATCTTAAGAAGATTAAGACCAACCTACGATCACGTATAACAGATGGAAGTCTCAGCGCCTGCATGAAGCTTAACCTCACCACGTATCACCAGACTACAAAGCCATTAGCAAAACCATGCAGCACCAGAAGTCGCAGTAATGGCAAGACGTACTTTATTCATCATTGATTAGCAACAGCATAAACTATTTTCATAGTCTACTTTTCATTTTATTTTAGAGTACCTTATTAATTCCATAGTTAAATTAAAATGTTCCCATATCCCAGTTAAGAAGCTAAGGTCTGAGAGCAGGTCACTGCACCAGGAGCAGATAGGGGTAACTCTCTGGGGTCTGAGAGCTTGCATTGATTCAGCACTCTTCTTAAATTTGTGTAAATTTCAAATCTTTAACAATATATAAGCTAATACATTTCCCTTATTTACGTAGAGTACAAACTGGACTTTCATAATGTGGTTGATGTAAATGTATTAGATTAATGTGCAAACTTTACATTTCTGTTGTTATATTATTCTGTTTTTTTATGAGCTCTGTGTCACTTAGAGTTAAACATGTAAAACATCTCTCCTCCAGGTGCGTCTCTGCCTGAATGCCGTTTCCTTGCTATTCCTAACCAGTTAGGACACTTCAGGAGCACTCCTACATATTGGTGGAGATAGAAGTGATTTCCTATTTTAAGAATCTTGAAGAATCTTTTAAGAATCTTGATAAATCTTGATAAACGAGAAAACCTACAGTATAGCTTTAACCATTTGAGCCACCACTGTCCGAAATATACATATGTGGACAAAATTGTTGCTACCCTTTGGTCAATGAAAGAAAAACTCACAATGGTCACATAAATAACTTTAATCTGACAAAAGTAATAATTAAAAAAAATCCTATGAATGTTATCCAATGAAAGTCAGACATTGCTTTTCAAACATGCTTCAACAGAATTATTTTAAAAAATAAACTCATGGAACAGGCCTGGACAAAAATGATGGTACCCCTAGAAAATGCTAAAAATAATGTGACCAAAGGGACATGTTCATTCAAGGTGGGTCCACTAATTAGCATCACAGGTGTCTACAATCTTGTAATCAGTCAGTGGGCCTATATATAGGGCTCCAGGTCGTCACTGTGTTGTTTGGTGACATGGTATGTACCACACTCAACATGGACCAGAGGAAGCGAAGGAAAGAGTTGTCTCAGGAGATTCGAAAGAAAATAATAGACAAGCATGTTAAAGGTAAAGGCTATAAGACCATTTCCAAGCAGTTAGATGTTCCTGTGACTACAGTTGCACATATTATTCAGAAATTTAAGATCGATGGGACTGTAGCCAACCTCCCTGGACGTGGACGCAGGAGGAAAATTCATGACAAATCAAAGAGACGGATAATCCCAATGGTAACAAAAGAGCCCAGAAAGACTTCTAAAGAGATTCAAGGTGAACTTCATGCTCAAGGAACATCAGTGTCAGATCGCACCATCCGTCGTTGTTTGAGCCAAAGTGGACTACATGGGAGACGACCAAGGAGGACACCATTGTTAAAAACAAATCATAAAAAAGCCAGACTGGAATATGCCAAACTACATGTTGACAAGCCACAAAGCTTCTGGGAGAATGTCCTATGGACAGATGAGACAAAACTGGAACTTTTTGCAAAGACACATCAGCTCTATGTTCACAGACGGTAAAATGAAGCATATGAGGAAAAGAACACTGTCCCTACTGTGAAACATGGAGGAGGCTCTGTTATGTTCTGGGGCTGCTTTGCTGCATCTGGCACAGGGTGTCTTAAATCTGTGCAGGGTACAATGAAATCTCAAGACTATCAAGGAATTCTAGAGAGAAATGTGCTGGCCAGTGTCAGAAAGAAACCATTTTTAGATCTTAAATCTAAAGCTTTCCCAACTGAGCTATTTCAGTGATTTCTTGAAGTCGGGCATCCTCCGTTTCTTATGGTTTTATTTTAGCGGCGCTCTGTTGAGCGACATGTAAAACAGCGTCAGGTTGCTCAAGGGAAAAAGTACTAAATTACTAACAAAAGATGTGCTAGATTACTTATATAATTATATGACGTATATAATTATCTCATTTATTCAGAAAAACATCAAGGTCCGGATACAACTATCACTCGATCTGGATCCAAACTGCAGTTCGCCATTTAGTGATGCCTGGTTTAGGGGTTGAGTAATAACACACCACTTTATCCTGTAATGAATGACACTCCATTATTACAGGAGAGCTGGATTCAGTACTGTGTGACCGCATTCAGTAAAGAAATCAAAGTGGAAATAAGTGCACATATCTCTCCATCTCTCTCTCACTCTCTGTGTGTCTGGGGGACGGTAGCTGTGTGTCTCTTCTCATTTTGCTTTTTCACTTGTTTGTAAAAGTTGTGATATGTATTGTATACTGTACAATCATATTGTAGTGTCATATTGTCCTTAAGTATTGTGATACAGTACATCATTCTGTCCGATCACTCATTCCTACATTCCACTGTGCTGATCTTAATAAAAATATTTTGTGCTTTTGGAATGCAGGTAGTGAACTCTCTTCGTTATAAACTTCATTATAAATTAAATTTAGCATAAACTGTACATCTGTAAAAGTAATAAATGAATTGGGCATTTTAAGAAGATAAAACCTACCCATGGCAGTTTGGGTGAAAATCCACATTATTCCAAAGATGACCTGTGTCCTCATTTTATCCAGAGACCAGTCTTCTTTCTGCACTTGCTTTAGAGATCTTGGTCATGAGTGATAAGCCTTTACTGAGAAATAGAGGAGGTTCTATAGTTATTGCTAAAACCTCGCACTTCCTGTGTTACTAGACAGAAATAAAGAGAGGAATGGAAGGCAACAATAATGTGAGAAATGTCTTTTATTACTGGAAAGTATTTCAATGTGCCACAGCTAGGTTCCGTGACATATAAATAAAAACTCTTCATGCATGCAGTCAATAAATTGTGGTTCAGTTGTCTTGACTAAGAAAATATCTTCCTCAAGCATACTTTGGTCAGAAATCGCTCTTTCAGTGATATCCTTACGTTTCATACATCGGAGGACCAGAAACCAGTCTCAAAAAAATTTGTCTGCATGTCTGTGCAGCCAGATTTTCTCACAGCATCACACAATACTGGCTGAACAGAACTGAATAAATCTTTGGCAGTATTTTAGTATTTGCCTGATGTTAAACTATAAACCTGTGCCATAAATAAAATCAAGATGTTGAGCAAAAGTGAAGTTATGAGCAGTTATGGTTCAGATTAAGTCACAGCATCTAATACATTGTTGAATGAATATAGGCCTTTTTTCCTTGAGGTGGGCGTGGCTACATGCATCACTCAACAGAACTAATCAACATGACAGTGTATAGAGTGTTCAGAAGACACAGAAATCATGGTAATACACATACAAGCCATCACAATCCTCAAACAAAACCGAGACACAGCATGGCATACTTCCAAAAAAAGTTAAGTAGACTTTGAAAGAAGTACAACTTAGTTTAAACAAAGCCTGAAATAATTTTTTTCTTTGTATATTAATAAGTTAGGTAGAGAGTTTTGCCATACAGAAATGGCATAATCAACATCCGTGGGCATGTGTACTGTTTACTATAAGACTGTGACCACGTGTGTGCTCATAAAACATATTTTATTTTGTGTTTGTATCTGTGTGTGTGTACAGCACGCGTGTACTGTTTATTATAACACGTGTTTGAGCGTGTGTAAAGTAAAAAAAACGTCTCATTAGAGAGGTTAAAGATCCATTTTCTCTCTCTCCCTCTCAGTCTGGACTAAAGTGTGTGCATGCATGCGTCATTGGACACCCCACACCCCTCCTCCTCCTCTTGTCTTCACACGCACACTCATCTTACTCTTGCCTTCACACACACACACACACACACACACACACACACACACTTAATGGAAACACTGCTCTGTTGCGATTCTTTTCAAAGGTAAAGTGCTGGTTAATTTGTTTTATTTTTACAGCAGTGATTCCATTAGTGTCATGAGCGATGTTCCTTGTTAATTTTCCCGATAAAACAGTGTTTCCATTAGTGTGTGTGTGTGTGTGTGTGTGTGTGTGTAAATCAAATAGGCGGGGGAAGGGTTACTGTGTAAGGCGAGAAGAGGGAGAGGGGAGGGTCCTCTGACTTTAGCTTCACACACATGCACAAACACACACACATACGTGTGCACAAACACATGCACAGCAGACACTACAGACACTGTCAAATACTTATCTGTCAGGATTTATTTATACTTTTTTTAAAAGATAAAATGCAGGTTAATTTGTTTTACTTCAACTTTACAGAATAATGTGGAAGAATGTAATGGCTCTTTCTAATAACGTTAACAGGTTAGAAATTGCTTTTAAAGATGCCACTAACAGTACTCTAAATAGGGAAATGAGTTTTCCGTAGGCGGTGGATGCTAGCTTGGCAGGGTTGGAGACTTATCTCACTAGCTGCCTGACTCTCTGCCAGCCACCGGCCTGCTCCCCTATACCATCACCCACTTCTGCACAGCCCACGCCTAGCACTCCAGTCAACGGCACCCCAGAAAAAGGTACCACTCCCAGGAAGCAAGGTCACCGCTGAGGTTCTTCCATCAGTTGCAGCACACCCATCCGGACTGCTTTCATCATCAGAGCTGACGGCTACGTCCTCCTGTTCTCCGCAACCACTCATCTGCAGGGAGTTTCCATGCTTTGGAGACTCCATAAAGACTGCGGACAACGTGGAGGAAGAGCTGAGGGGTGGCATGCTTAACAACAGGAACCCCAGGGGGGCTGTGGTCTCAGACCCACAGGGAGTGCCGTGGAACAGAAGGTGAAGGGGGGGATCAAACACGGAAAAGGGCGACATAGCAGACAAGGGTGACGGGAAAAAGCTGAAGGCTCCGCACAGCAAGGAGGAGGTGAAGAAAGACCATGAACAGTCATCAACCTCACACCTAGCTGGATTCTCTGACGCGCAGCCCCGCTCAGCATCATTTCTCCTATGCGCGGCTTCCAAAGCTGGATCCTCCATTAGTTTTCCTCTGACCTACCCTGTGACCTGGGGGAAATAGCACACACCCAGGAGGACGACAGCCTCACAGCTCAACTGGCTGAGGGGGAGTACCCAGGGAAAACACCAAGCCAGAGGAGCTCCTTTGTCCTACACCGGGGGGCGCTATATAGAAGAGCTACAGTGAAGCAAGGGGAAAAGCTCCAATTGGTAATCCTGCAAACACTGACCCAGCAGTCCATTACCATCAACTTCCAGCAGATGGCCACAGGAGGAGGATAAAAACCCTGTTGCGGCTACTAGAGGATGTCTGGTGGCCCTCCATGAGAAAGGATGTATGGCAATTCATCACCACCTGTAAAGTCTGCCAGAGGCCCAACAACAGCAAAACGAGGACCAGAGGCCACCAAAGTCACGGTATTCGCGTAGATCCGTCCATCCAACAACCTCACAGACTACAGCAACGGAGCTAAAAATTGCAGGAAGATTTAGCAGACTCAGCAGTGGTGGTGCACCATTCCACAAGACCTTCATGGAAGAGGCAGCAGAAGAAAACCTTACCTGTGTCCCCATCATAAAATCCAACGTCAGAAGTGTAGAACAGAACATATACAGAAGCCTGATGCGTTTGGAAACAAGTGCTGTGGACTGATGAAGTTAAAATAGAACTCTTTGGCCACAATCAGCAAAGGCATGTTTGGAGAAAAAAAAAGGAGCAGCATTTCATGAAAAAAAAACACCTTGCCAACTATTAAGCATGGAGCTGGATCTATCATGTTTTGGGGTTGTGTTGCAGCCAGAGGCACAGGAAACATTGCACGGGTGGAGGGAAGAATGGATTCCACTAAATACCAGCAAATTTTGGAAGCAAACATCACACCATCTGTAAAAAAGCTGAATCTGTGAAGAAGATCGCTTCTACAACAGGACAATGATCCTAAACATACCTCGAAATCCACTATGGAATACCTCAAGAGACGCAAGCTGAAGGTTTTGGAATGGCCATCACAGTCCCCTGATTTAAACATCTTTGAAGATTTGTGGGTAGATCTTAAAAGTGCTGTGCATGCAAGACGACCAAGGAATATTACAGAACTAGAAGCCTTTTGCAAGGAGGAATGGGAGAAAAGCCCAAGTACAAAAATTGAAAAACTTTTAGCTGGTTATAAAAAGCGTTTACAAACTGTGATTTCTCTCAGAGGAGGTGTTATTAAGTACTGATTATGTAGGGTTCCCAAACATCTTATACTTTGTGTTCTTTAAATCTGTAGCAGATTCAGTATTAACTGAAATAAGGGAAATTAAATGACCATAAAATTAATTGTCAGAACATGCTACCGTCCGAAAGAGATCGATGTGTTTTTGCATTATTATAAGAATTAAATTCCATTCATTTCATGAATGACTTTAAAATGCGACATTTATTTTGGCCGCTGTCGTTCTGCTGCGGCAATGAGCACTGCGGTAAGAGGCATTCTTGTTGGCTACCTACTGTAAGTCTCTGATAAGGGAAAAGTGTCTCTCTATTAAAGGAAAGTGGGCATGGCCCAACTCATGTGCTCGGCCCTCCCTTGCTTATCCTAGAAGATTAAAAATTTTTCTTATCTATACCTCGTACCCAGAAAAGCCGCAAGGTGTTTTTGGTATCAGTCACAAAGCTCAACTATGGGTAACTAGGGACTGATTAGTTAATGATGGACCCTGGACAGGAACCTAAGCAGGTCTGTTGTACAGTACACTCACTCATCTTCTATACCGCCCAAAGCTCGGGGAGAACAGGCAAACTCCATGCACACAGAAACAGCAATCGAACCTGGACCCTGGAGGTCCCAGACAACAGTGCTAACCACTACACCACCGTGCCGCATTGTTGTACACATGCATTGGTAAATAATTCCTACACCATCTTATCTACACCCACTTTTAAGTTTAAATGTCACATTAAAAGCTAAACTTAAAATGGAATGTAAATTATTCATGACCATTAATATTGATGATGTTGAGACTGATAAAATGAAATAAAAAAAAATATTACAAACAATAATTCATGATAGAAGCAATGAAAATTGCTTTGTAAAAATGCCACTATAGACCTATTCAATCTTTAGTTTAGTACAGGGTTTTTTAAATTGCTTCTAAGATAAAACACTCAAACTGAACAGCAAAAAAAAAAAAAGTGGATTTTATGTATTTTATGTTTGCATGACACAGTGACACTCATTATACAATCTGTCCTTATTTACACAAATCTACATCCATGATATAGTGACTCGATATAGTAACAGCACCATTCTAACAGACCTATTTAAAGTTCACATACTTTACTACTTTTTTAACAAGTTAGCATAGGTCAACACATGACTGTTAATACTATAGATGAAATACCCTTCAAAAAAAGGATATTTGAATCTCAAATTCCCTCTGTTTCAGTGTTTATGTAAATGAACTACTGCTGAGCCACGCCCTGTTCCTGCCAAACCAGGCTCTGCTACGTCCAAATCATGCCCCACTACACTTATTCACTGAAGTGGCTGTTTGACTTTTTTGTAACAATGGTGACAACATTAACATACCCTTACCAGCAAATGGCTGATGTATGGCTGTATGTATATATACAGTATCAGTCATGTTTTAAGTTAAATATCACTAAATAAGATAGAATTGAGGATGTTAACACAAATTAACACTCACAGCTACAAAAAAGCAAACTATGCCAACCCACCCTTCTTTAGCACATAAAAGAAAAGAAAATTATAATGAGGTCTCAGGTCATGTGATCTCGGTGCCATGGAAGGGAGGTTAGGCCTAATCAGAATACGAAAAGTACCGGCTGCACAAAACAAAAAGTCTTTTTATAGATACAGTAGATGGGCAAGGTCAATACAATACAGTATCACTCGTCATTTATATAAATATTCCTCTTATTTATTGTGTCCTTGTATAGTCTGAATCAATCTTTAAATGATTCAGATCATTAAACTAATTTTAGTATTACACAAACATTACATGATTAAAAACAAAATGCTGTTTTTAAAAGATTATTTTATAGATTAAGGGAAAACCGCCCTCCAAACTTACCTAGCCATATGTGAAAAGTAATCGCCCCCATCCCACCATGCTAAATCAAAAATGAACTGTGAGTTAAAGTTCACTTGATTTTTATCAGACCTGTAGAATCAAGAAATCACATAAATAGAACCTGTCTGACAAAGTCAAGCTAAAGAAAAATGTTCATCAAGAACTCTGCAGGTATCATCAGCCTGGTTTAGTTTTTAAAAAGTAGATGGGAAATGAGAAATTGAATTAGATTTGATGGTTGTTGTTCTTGATGGTTACACTGTACATTATCTGGTGGTTCAGGGTTGTTGAGTTGCTGCATGAAGGAGAGCAGCCAGGGACCGATTCTTCTGATCCTAATCCAGGGTTACAGAGCTTCCTGATCTGTGGGAGGAAATGATGCTCAGGTCATCACTGCTCTTACATCACCACTGAAGCTTTAGACATAAATTTTCTATTTGCTCATGTTCTTCTGTCTTTACAGCTTAACATTATATTAAATTAATATAAAACATTATATATTCACAACATTATAAAATGTTCATGGGCCTTCCATGTTAATAAGGAGTAAAGTCTTACTCTCAGTTATTCTCCGCTTCCTGTGGAGTCTGGGGAAGATATAAAGCGCTCCCACTAACAGTGACAGCAGGATGAGGACTTCAAAAAGCCACACAGACACAAACACCATGAAACCTGAGTGATGGAGAGCTAAAGGAAAAAACAGAGAAAGAGTATAAATTAAGGAAACATTTTTAAATGTGGAGGGTCAAGTGTCCACTTTGCCCAGTTGTTTCAGAGGTTTTGTCCACTGATGTGGGGTCACAGTACTGTGAAAAAGTATTTGTATTCCTGATTCCTTTTTTTTACCATACAAATTTAAATATTACACAATGATAATCCAAGTAAGTACAGAATGCAGTTTTTAAATGATAATTTGATTTATTAAGGGGAAAATCTGTCCAAACCTACCTGGCCCCATGTGAAAAAGCAACTGCCCATAAACCTAATAACTGGTTGACATCCTTGGCAGCAAAAACAACAGCAATCAAGCATTATGATAACTGGCACTGAGTCTTTGACATCTCTGTGGAGGAATTTGTGTAACTGAATTACAATACATACATTATATTCTTTAGTTTTCCTTTTTTCCTTTTAGAAAGTTGGCCAAGAATGTTCACTGGAAATCAGGTTGAAACTGCACAGCATGAACTAATGTGACACATGAACAGCTACAATTTCAGTCAAAAAGATGTCTTGAAGTCAGTCATGATGTGTTCTGGTCAGTATGTATGATGTATGATACAGTAGGAGCCCTGTGAAACAGCCGCCTGGGACATGGCGGTTCTCATAGCGAACCATGACAAGTCCGTGTACGGATCGTGATCCCCCACGATGACGCAGTTAACGATGCCCCGCCCCATAAACGCCCCCGTGGGCTTTCCAATAAGATGGTTGCAATGCTGTATAATCTCGCCAGGTGGAGCATGGACTGCTTCAGTTAACTGCAGTGTCCAGGCAGTTTATGCAGCATGTCTATATACTGTACAGGCGTTGTCAACATAGTTTTATAACTAGATGATATGGTAAAAAAAAAAATCAAATAAAACCGATTAATAAAACAGAATTTTTAAAATCACTCAGTACACAACCCATGATGCTTATGCTATTTAAAATTAATTAATTTCTTAATAAATAAAATTAGTTATTGCAATATTTTCCAAGAAATCCTTAATAATCCTTAAAGACACGGTAACGTGTAATTTATCTATACTGATAGCTGTAGATACGGAATATAAATGCAGGCTATGTATTTTAGATTACGGTGTATTTTATCTACTTCCATTTAATACACTGATAGATAATATTTTGCTGCAAAATTTTGTTTGTTCTCGTTTTATTTTTGATGTTTTTTTTCGCTGATAGTCAAAAATTGGCATAACAAATTGATTAATGGCGCATAATATCTGGAACAAATATCTGCCCATATGGATCGATATTTCTTTTGTCATTTAATCATGCATAATGGTCCCCTATCAAAAATCTGATGGGGCATTTACGGTGGCCGTGAAGTGCAAAACAAATTAACAAAACCAGAAACAAAATAACATTCAAAGACAAAATAACAAAACCCAAAACAAAATAAATTCAAAACCAAATTAACAAATCCGAAAACAAAATAACAAAACCCGAAACTAATTTGTTATTTTGTTTTGGGTTTTGTTTTGTTATTTTGTTTTCGGATTTGTTAATTTGGTTTTGAATTTGTTATTTTGTTTTGGGTTTTGTTAATTTGTATTGCACTTCTCGGCCAGTCAGATACGAACTGGAAAAGGTAGGTATAGTTTGCGAATTAAATTCTTACCGCTGATTGGACGAGACACCTGTCACTCAAGATAAACAGGAAGTAGGAAATTGTGTCTCTAACTTTGTTTCTTGTGTGTTCTGCTTCACTTTTAAACCATTTTTTCGGTCTGCAAAACTAAGAAAATAATGAAAACTTTCATTAGAAAGCAAGGAAATAGAATTTATTCAACATTACTTTGAGGACGGACATTCGTATGCCGTGATTTTGGACATGCTGATGACATACCACGGTATAAAGATTAGTTTGCGAACTGCTGTGTCTCGGAATGTATGTGGAATCTGTATTGCATCTCTTTTTTGAATGTATATATATAAACTTTTTTTTGGATTGATGTTGAATCTTTATTTACTACACTGAGTGGATCAAAAGTTAACATAAGTAAAAGAGATGTTATATTTTATTATGATAAAAAAGATATCGAGAAGAGTCACATTTTCATGTTAAATCTTTTAATATTGCTAGGTAAATTCTATATACACAAATGTAAGTGGTCATTAAGAACGCCTAATATCTCCCATTACAAGGTGGATTTGAAAATTTATTTTGAAACATTACAAGCCAGAAAGCAACCAGAACGATGAATACATTTAAAGAACTAAATTCCTCCTTTCTATCATAATTGTAAGTAACCCCGCTTGTTGTTGTTTTGTTGTTATTGTTAAAAAACGAATAATAAAAATGGTTGCTTTAAAAAAAAAAAGAAAGAAAAGAACTGCTGTGTCTCTTTTAAAAGTGAAAGATTTTTTCCACAACAGCAAAAATTTGGCAGAACGCCATATTAGAAATCACAATAAGGACAGTACATGTTTGCACATTCATACACACACGAATCTACCGCCGCTACAGTACTTCCTGTATATCTTGAGTGACGGATGTCTCATCCAATCAGCGGTAAGAATTTCATTCGTAAAGTATACCTACTTTTTCCGGTTTGTTTCTGAACGGCCGAGAGGTGCAAACCAAATTAACAAATTCAAAACCACATGAACAAAACCGAAAACAAAATAACAAATTCAAAATCAAAATATCAAATCCAAAAACAAAATAACAAACTAAAAATCAAAATAGCAAAACCGAAAACAAAATAACAAATTAGTTTTGGGTTTTTATATTTTGTTTTGGGTTTTGTAATTTTGTTTTTGAATGTTTTATTTAGTTTTGGGTTTTGTTATTTTGGTTTTGTTATTGTGGTTTTTAATTTGTTATTTTGTTTTGGTTTTGTTAACTTGTTTTGCACTTCTCGGCCACCGTAGGCATTAATCACTTATCACAACTGTGAATGAATGCGGCAGCAGAGACAGATTAAATCCCCATAAACACTCACACTTGAAAACAATTCTAAAACAACTAAAAAGTTCCAGAGGTTTAGCGCCTGTTATCGCAGGACATGGATAGTTTACCGAGTAAACTACTGTATTTTTACTGCTTATATTTTTGCCCTAGTTTCATTTGGTTTTACGCATTTTCATGTGCTGTGTGTTTGAGAGAGAGAGACAGCTTATATTGTCTTGGATTACTACTACTACCACTACTAGGGCTGTAGCTATCGAATATTGTAGTAATCGAGTATGCTGGCAAAAATGTAATCGATTAATCAAGTAATCGGATAAAATGCACTTTTGCTTAATTAAACAGCAATGTAAAATATATAACAGAAACAAAGATTAATTGTTTTTCTTTTTAGAAAAATCTACTTTTATTTTTTTAATGCATACAGCATTTTATCAAAAATAAACATTATTGTCATTATTCACAATACATGGAATACTTTATACCCCTATCTCACCTACTGTATGGTGTAATTGTAATTGTCCGCCAAAACAATTAAACATGTATTTAAGGTGGCTTAAAGATATTACATTTTTCGCGCAGAAAGATGGAAACGTAATCGCAGCGTCAAAACATGCGGTGAATCATGAAGAACTGTACTTCCGGCCACCGCGCGAAACCGCGTAGGTGAGATAGGGGTATTAAAGTTGACTGAGATTAATTAAGTTGATTACAGCACCATACATTCTTATTTTAAAGCCTTTTCTCGGATGGAAAAAAAAAAAGGTTTTCAAATGACTTTAAGGATAAAAAAACTAAGGCACACAATAAAATAAATAATTACACAAAAACACTAAATTGTGCAACTAAAAGTTTCCAAATCTACATCTCAGACATAACATAAGCCTTTACTGACAAGTTCTGCTTCTTCTTCTCTTGGCCTCGCTCATATTTTTATTGCTCCCTTCCATTTTGAAGCCCACAACAGAACGCTCCCTCAAATCACTACACAGCTAACAGTTTTTTAAATATTTTTTACACAGCTAACTGTTTGCGTCTCCTTCCACTTTGTGGGTGACGTAAGAGCTCCTTCTTCGGTGGTGTTTACTGGCGGCTTGCACCCGGAAGCGCGCTGTGTCAAAAGCGTGCTGTCAACAAATAATTGCCCAAAAACAAAACGCACGCTTTTTATATTAATTAAACAAAGCTTAATTAATTTTAATTAAATCAAATTACTCAAGGAATCGTTCCAGCCCTAACCACTACTATTAATAATAGTAGTTTTTGTTATGCAAATTAAACCCATGGGTCTCAAGCATCATCATTAATCATCATTTCAGGTGCTATGTGTGTGTGCGTGTATGTGTGTGTGCGAGAGAGAGAAAGCTCATATGCGCGTAAGAGAGTATATTGTGATTTGTCCATTCATAAATTTACTGAATATATTCAGATTTTGTAAAATAACGAAACCTGTTTCCTTCCTGGACCGTTTGTCCGCATCAACTGAAGCTCAGCACGTCTACTTTCCTTGTTTTAATCTGGAATGTTTAAGTGAAATACATTTTGCGTATATGCTTAAATATCCCTTTTTATTTATGGACAGGTGTAGTATGTTTGATCTGCATTATTGCAAGAGGCGATGACTTTCTGGAGGAGTATATCTGTGAAAGTACGAGCCACGGGTTCACGCACGCAGATGAACAGCTTTATTTCATGTCATAAATTCACAATCAAATTCCAGCTATTATTTCCATCCGTGGTCAAATAATGGACGAAATAATTATTCAATGATGGACACAAACAGCAGAAAAACATGATTATTATTTTTATAAAAAGGCAGAAGCACTTGATTGCAACTCAGCGCTGCTAAATTGTTGGCATGTGTTAACGTGTTCTTGAGAACAAAGCGCCATCTAGTTGTGGCACCAGGTTTATTGTGAAATCAAATTCAAATTTCAAATTCAAATTTTATTTGTCACATACACAGTCATACACAGTACGATATGCAGTGAAATGCTTATACGACCGCTCCGTGACCTTAAATATTTTTACAAATGGAAAATATAAAACAAGATTCCAGCAAAGTTTCAAAAAATGTATATATAAAATCTGAGTATAATATAATATATTACAACTTAAATCTGTGAAAAACTTGAGGTAGTATTTTAATTAGATGAGGGGGATGTGAAAAGAAGTCCTTGAAGTGTGCAAATGTGCATATATTTGCAAATGTGCATTGACATAATTGTCCGTTCTGTGTGTGCAAGAAAATGCAGAGGTGTTTAGTCCAGTGTATTGAAGTCCACTATCAGCTCCTTTGTCTTACTGACATTTAGAAGAAGGTTGTTCCTCTGGCACCAGTTCTCCAGATTTCCAATCTCCTTCAGATAGGCCGTCTTGTCGTTGTCAGAGATCAGGCCCACCACGACGGTGTCGTCAGCAAACTTAATGATGGTGGTGGAGCTGGTAGTGGCCGTCATGTGTGTACAAAGAGTACAGCAGGGGGCTCAGAACACAGCCCTGTGGGGCTCCAGTGCTGAGAGTGAGAGAGGCTGAGACGTGTCCACCCATCCTTACTGTCTGTGGTCTCCCAGTTAGGAAATTAGAGATCCACTGACACAGAGATGAGCTGAGTCCCAGGTGCTCCAGCTTGGTGGTGAGTGTGGAATTATGGTGTTAAATGCTGAGCTGTAGTCGATGAAAAGCATTTTAACATAATTCCCCCTTCTAGTGTCCAGGTGAGTGAGTGTTGTGTGGAGGAGATGAGAGATGGCATCATCTGTAGAGCGGTTCGGGCGGTATGCAAACTGTAGTGGGTCCAGAGTGTCGGGTAGTGAAGAGATGATGAAGTCTCTGACCAGCCGTTCAAAGCACTTCATCACCACTGATGTGAGGGCTACAGGTCGATAGTCATTGAGGGAAGCAGGATGGGGTTTCTTCGGAACAGGAACAATGATGGACTCCTTAAAGCATGTAGGGATCACCGACTGAGACAAAGAGAGGTTGAATATCTCTGTGAACACAGGTGCAAGCTGGTCTGCGCAGGCTCTGAGGACTCGACCTGAGATGCCGTCTGGTCCTGCTGCTTTCCTGATGTTCACTCTCTTGAAGGCTCTCCTCACGTCATGCTCGGAGATGATGAACGCGTTTCCGGTGCTGGCAGTGACTTCCTCTCTGCAGCCGTTAGCGCCGCTAGCATTAGCAACGCTAGCGTCTTTAGCTGCAGCCTCGAAGCGAGCATAAAAGGTGTTCAGCTCGTCTGCCAGAGTCATGTCCGCGTTCGTCATACCGGATGTTGGTGCTTTATAATCCGTTATTGTCCTTAGTCCCTGCCACAGGCTCCTAGAGTCACTCTGTTGGAGTTGTGACTCTAGTTTCCTTCCGTAGCGCTGCTTCGCCTCTTTAACCACCTTCCGGACGTTATAGGACGCAGCCTTGTACTGGTTCATGTCCCCCGATGCAAGTCCCGCGTTGTAGGCAGCGGCGCGAGATCTCAGAGCGTCGCGGATGGTTTTATCCACCCACGGCTTCTGATTGGAAACGTTCTGATGGTCGTTTTTTTTCTGCGGTATCATCCGCTGTTTTCCCTCCCGCGCCACGAGGCAAGCATGCTGGCGTCGTGGGCTGTTTGTGATCATCCCTCATCTGCTCAGTGCGTGCGTGCTCCCGAGGAAGATAAAAAGGACGACACTTGATAGTCAATAGTTCCAGGTTGGGTGTGCAGGAGCGTGCAAGAGGAACAACGCTCGCGCTGTTGCACCAGCCGCTGTTCACCATTAAACACACGCCGCCTCCCCTTGTCTTCCCCGAGTCCCTTGTCCTGTCCATGCGGTGAACCGAAAAGAACTCGGCCGGCTGGATGGCGTGGTCCGGCACCGCTGGGTTCAGCCATGTCTCGGTGAAGCAGAGGAGATTGCAGTCCCGAATGTCTCTCTGGAACTTTATCCTGGCCCTGAGGTCGTCGAGTTTGTTCTCCAGTGACTGGACGTTGGCAAGCAGGATGCTAGGCAGAGGTGTGCGGTGTGCACGGGCTCTCAGCCTGTTCCTGACGCCGGCTCGTTTCCCTCTGGGCCGCCGCTTCGCGTCGCGTCCTTTGTTTTCCCTCAGGATCTCACTCGGCCAGCTCGGATCCAGAGTTAAAAACGTCGAATTGTGAGTACATTGTAAACCAATAGAAATAAGAGTATCTCTATGGTACCTAATGCACTCAATGGTGATGAATTTGTCGGTTTAAAGATGCTAGAAATTAAATTAAAAGACAAAAACAAAGTAAAGTAGGTCGGAGCAGTCGTGACGGCAGCCGACCTCACCGGCGCCATCTTGAAAAAATCTTGATACACCTTCCTGGCAGGAGAGGGAGGGGGGACCACGTGGTCCAAAGGGCAGCCGCACGGGATCCGCACAGCATTCACATGGCCGCGGCTATTTCGTGTGGCTCCTACTGTATAATTATATTAGGGAGGGAAATAGCACATACAGGAATATTAGAATAAGGAATGAGACTTTCCTTAGAGATGATTATTATGCTGTATTAACTGGTCGAAACAAACCAAAAAAAAAAAGACTGACAGTTAGGGCAGGGGTAGCTCAGAGGGTTAAGACACTGAGTTACTGATCGGAAGGTTCAAGACCCAGCTCAATTAGGTTACCATAGTTGGTCCCTTGAGGGGCACCATACCATGGCTGTCTCTGTGCTCTGACCCCAGGATAGTGCCTTCAGGTTACTTCCTGAAATTTTTACCGGTACTAGGTGAGGGGAATAAAGAATGCTTTTTAAAAAATTATAATTCCAGTGATTTAAAGTGTGGTTGGTGAAATTCCCACTCTGTCCTGTTGATTCAGTGACTTTACTCAGCATTTTCTTTATAGTCTAGTTTAGCCATCTTGTTTCCTTGTCATTACTTCAAATGACTATCATTAGTAAAATCCATTCATAGGGGAGTACTTAGCGAATGCAATATCATTATTGATCTATTTAAACTGTGATTTTATTCATTAAGAGATGAGCACATACAGACATATAAAACATTACAAAAAATGGAGGAACAGGATGAACCTGCAGGAGTTGTTGCAAACAATGATGCAGTAGTAGACTCTGAAAATACTGTAATAAAGCAAGATAAATATTTAAATTATTTGTATGCACCGCATAATGGCATGTTTTGTGAACAACAACAGAAAAAAAACATTGTATAATTAGTTGTGTAGTAGCATTTGACTAGCAGTGTATTTATTTATTTTATTTATTTATTCTTATTATAATCTAGTTTTTATCCCTTTTTCAAAAAACATTTTATTTAAATTACAATTAATAAAAAAAAAACAGTTATCATATATTTAAAATGACGTTATTTCAATTTCCTTTTTTTTTTTTTCCAGCCCTGCATGTTTTCCAATTATCCCTGCAGGTCTCACTGCTGTTTACCTGGTTCAGGTATGTTCAGTAAATCAGAAGCTGGAAGATACTAATTCACTTTGTCTTCCCTCATTTCACCTTCATCTACAAATGGTATCTTTCAGCTTCTGACTGACTGAACTATAGAAATCTAAAATGGTAGACAGGACACGCCCGCTACGTCTGGTGTCAACTGGATGGCATATGAATTGTTGCTACAGCACAAATACGTGTAAACACGTTATATGTGTAACATGACTTTTCCTGCTTGTTCTTCATGTGATTAGTCACAATTAATAGTATTGAATCAAGAACAAAATATGAGACTTGTTAAGGCGAACAGCTAAAGAACGAGTGTGACATATTTCTTGCCAGATATTTAGAGAAGAATCACATGTTCTGAGCAAATATATTTTAAAAATCGGACCATTTTATGAATGAACGTTGTATGAAGAAGCGAGAAGTGTTCACATCGACATTTGTCTAGAATTTCAAAAACCTGTAACACTGTGTTCATCAATAAAAGGAAATAAGTGATTTGGGAGCACTTGCAAATTTCTTTGTTTTCGTTTAATGATTGATTTCCAACATTCTACAATACTGGGGATTTCAAAACTATGAAATAATACATATGGACTTAGATGAATATGTAACAACAAAAACAACAAAGTTGATTTATTAACTTCCCAGGAAGGGAAATTGACCTCTGCTGCAGAGGAGCAGTTCATTTAGAGTTACCAGCCTCACAAATCACCAATTAACAGCAGCTCGGATTAAAGCCGTTATGAAGACTTTACAGATCAAGATTATTGCATATTTTGGACGCCTTCAGCATTGCTTCAACAGGAACAACCATGGAGTTAGAAAGTGATCAGAAGTTTTGGAGAGGTAGTGTGTGTACAGTCATGGCCAAAAGTTTTGAGAATGACACAAATATTAGTTTTTACAAAGTTTGCTGCTAAACTGCTTTTAGATCTTTGTTTCAGTTGTTTCTGTGATGTACTGAAATATAATTACAAGCACTTCATACGTTTCAAAGGCTTTTATAATTACAAGCACTTCATACGTTTCAAAGGCTTTTATCGACAATTACATGACATTTATGCAAAGAGTCAGTATTTGCAGTGTTGGCGCTTCTTTTTCAGGACCTCTGCAGTTCGACTGGGCTGCTCTCAATCAACTTCTGAGCCAAATCCTGACTGATAGCAACCCATTCTTTCATAATCACTTCTTGGAGTTTGTCAGAATTAGTGGGGTTTTGTTTATCCACCCGCCTCTTGAGGATTGACCACAAGTTCTCAATGGGATTAAGATCTGGGGAGTTTCCAGGCCATGGACCCAAAATTTCAACGTTTTGGTCCCCAAGCCACTTAATTATCACGTTTGCCTTATGGCACGGTGCTCCAT